>SJYV01035459.1:0-17038 GCA_006410875.1 Neotragus pygmaeus
TGTGTGTGTGTGTGTGTGTGTGTGTGTTAAAAACGCTGTAGGTGGTATCCTTTTATATTATTTTCATGTTCTCCCATGAACTATAAAAGTTTATGTTTCTAGTATTTAGTTCTGTCTGATATTGAATTCACCATTTACTATAGAAAGAAAGATCTTGGGAAGAGAAAATTGTCTTCTTTACTCCATTCTCCTGTCTTCAATATTGGGATTTGTCCATGTGATAATTCCAAAGTGGGTGGTATACCGTGTGTGTGTGTAGGCATGCATGCTCCATCATGTTCTACTCTTTGGGACACCATGGTCTATAGTCTGCCAGGATCCTCTGTCTATGGCAAGAATACTGGAGTGGGTCACCATTTCCTTCTCCAGAGGCTCTTCCTGACCCAGGTAAAAGGAAGAGCAATGACCTAACATTTGTATTACTCCCTAGAACTGGGCAGGTTTGGGGTATAGATTAGTCCATCAGATAGAGCCTTGTAAATTAAAACCAATATCCAAGGTTATAGCTACGACTACTGTTTCCTTAAGACAAAGATTAATTCAAGATAAAATGGAAAATCTCCTTATCAACCGACTCCAGTATTCTTGCCTGGAAAATCTCATTGACAGAGGAGCCTGGTGGGCTATAGTCCATAGGGTCCAAAGTGTGGGACACAACTGAGCACACGTGCATGCATGCACACACACGTTGCCTATTTTAGCTATACCTCCAGGATCAACCCCAGCAGATAAGACAGGAGAACGCAGTAAAGAAGCCAATATTCTCTCTCCAAGATCTTTTTGTTTCATATAATAAATAGTGAATTCACTATTGGACAGAACTAAATACTTGAGAGTATTAGAGAGGCATTATAAAAATTACAATGTAAGTTACAACTAGAATGTTTCTCATCTGACTGGATGTCAATCTGTAGATTTGGGGACAGTCTAGAAAGATAAATGATGGGTGTCAGGCTTCTTGAGGCAAACCAGGACTAAACATTACTGAAGAAGGGATTTGGGATGAAGATACAGCAAGAAGCTGAGGCCTCTACAGTGGAACATACAAAGAGTCCAGGGGACCAAGTGTGTTTAGGCCGGGGTAGGGCAGATAGTCTCTTTCTACATAGTGTCTCACCATCAGAATGATGTTGAGGAGGGATCTGGGGTAGAGGGTACAATTCTAGGGCCACAGTGTTCAGAACCAAGGCAGCCTATCAAAGACAGTGACACCGGACACTCGTTGTCAAGATGGGGGTGTTTGTTGAGTTCAAGTATCTCAGGCCTTTATTTTGTCTTGATTTATAAGAGTGGGGTGGTGGGGAGGAAGCTCTGAGCTCTGAAAATTCTATCTAGAATTTTCACAGACCAATTGGGAAGATAGGGCAGCAAGGGAAGGGAGATGAGGGAGATAAGATTCCTGCCCTCTATTCAACCTGAAATGAAAAACAACCCAGTCCCAGTGTGTTTTCTGGTCTAATCAGATGAAACGCATGGGTAATGATGGCCAGAAAATGAGCAACAGCACTAGGTTACAGGATGTCTTATTGGGGTTTTATGAGGAGGAGAAACGAAGGGAGGATTAAAGGTACAAAGAATGTATTTAAAAAAAAAATGATGCCTGTGGGAGCAGAGGAGAAGGCAACTGGGNTCACACACGCATCCTGCAAACTGCACAGAATACACACACACACACACACACACACACACACACACACACACACCTTGCAAATCGCACAGGACACACACCCCCATCCTCCAAATGGCACACGAGTCAAACACACGATCCTAGACCTGGCACAAAATATACATTCACACACACATCCTGCAAACTGCACAGGATACACAGACAAGCACACACACACCCATTCTACAAAAGGCACAGGATACACAGACACACATCCTGCCAGCGGCACATGATTCAAACACATAAACAACCCTAAAGCTGGAATAAAATACAAACACACACACACACACACACACACACACACATCCTACAAATGGCTGAAGACACACACACACATACACACACAGCAAACAGCACAAAATACACACAGATACACATCTTGCAAATGGCACTAACATACACACACAGAAACATCATGCAAAAGGCACAAGATTCACACACACACATACACATATCCTGCAAGTGATACAGGATACACACACACCCCCTCCAGTGTCACAGGATACACAGACACAGACACACACACACATTTTGCAAATGGCACAGCATACACACACACACACACACACACACACACACACATACATCCTGCAAATGGTAGAGAATACACAGGCATACCCTGCAATGGTGAGGAAACACACACACTCTGCAAATGATGCAGGATACATACATACACACACACACACACACACACACACACCAACTGTCACAGGACACACACACACAAACATCCTGCAGATGACACACAATACACACACACACCCTGCCAATAGCACAGGATACACAAAGAGAAACATACATACGTATCCTACAACTGGCACGGAATACACACACACATCCTGCAAATGGCTGAAGACACACACACACACACACACAGAAAATAGCACAAAATTCACACAGACACACATCTTGCAAATGGCACAGGATACACAAAGAGAAACATACATATAGATCCTGCAAATGGCATAGGATACACACACACAAACATCCTGCAGATGCACAGAATACACACACATCTCTCAGATGCACAAAATACACACACACACACACACACACACACACAATCACCTTTCAGTCTAGGGGTCACCTGATACCACATGCACTACATATACACTATACGTACACTATATGTGCATGTATTATATCATGTCACATTCTGATTTCCATTTCTGTGATTTCCCACCTTTATCCCTTTCAGCACTTTCTATGAGATGAGCACACGTCATCAATTATCACTTGTTGCAGAGTTGTACAAAATAAAACCTGGAACTGTCAGAAAGTGTCTTACAAAGAAAACAGCATCACAGCTGGATATCAGTGATGTGGACTGGTAGAGACAAGTTTTACAATCCCTGATGGCACAGATACTGGAATGTTCATTAAAAAAATAAATTGTTGCTATCTTTTTAAAGCTCTTTTCAGCATTAATTTGTGGAATTCAACCTTATAAATTAGAAAGGAAGTTGTTCATTTACATTTGATAACAAGATAAAAAAGCGTGTAATAAAAGGACATTTTTTTTTATACATTAAGCATGTCACACAATGCAGAATGTCCAGTGTTATGGAGATCTCATCGCATGAAATGTTTCGGTGAAGATTTTATTTCTTGGTATGTGGACAGTAAGCCATCCCACGTCCTTTTAGTCAAATAGAAACATATATTGTCAAATGTGTATCTTGTAAACTGTCTGCAGTTCCAGCAATGATATTACAGATGGGAGCAGCTTGCAATACACAACAGAAAAGGTACAAACTTTAACTCCCCGCTTCAGAAAGATTGCTTAAAAAAAAAAAAAAAAAAGCAAATCTTAATGTTAAGGACATCTTGAATTGTATCATTTTCAGTGGCTAGACAGGTGAGATGGACATCATTCCAGTCCGTTTGATTTCTAGTGTTTGTGCCAGCCCTTTGGATATCAGGAAGTCAACAGACAACATTCAAGCGTTCTCAACCTGAAATGTCCGAGGCTGAATGACCTGTGTGGTCCTCTGATCGCTGACCCTCCTCAGTCAGAGGGAAGCGATGGGCATTCATCCCTCACCCAGCCCTCTTCTGGGATCGCCGGAGGCTGCTCTTAAACCGGGCGCCTTGAGTTCAACGCCCCTAAGAGACACCAGGCCCCCTCCCCGGAATGGGCACTCACCCCATCTGTGGTCTTTCTCCTCTTCTTCTTGGTCGGCACAGGGGACTTGCCGCTGACCATCCAGCTCCAGAAGACTTTGTAGTGGTGCACCGGGATGTCTGGTTCCTCGGGGACATCCCACGCGATGGTTACGGCCACGCTTCCGTCACTGCGGACGGTGGAGTTCGCCAGCCGGAGGTTGGCTGGGGCTGGGGGTGCAGACGGATCTGAAATCGCAGGAGACGGAGTTCAGTTTTGAGGATGATCACAAATGCACCATCGACTCCATGGGCAGGAGTTTGAGCAAACTCCAGGAGACGGCGAAGGACAGGGGAACCTAGCTGCCGTCCGTGGGGTCGCAGAGAGTCAGACACGACTGAGCAACTGAACAACCACAGAGGCGCCATTTCTGCACATGTGACGACTGCAGGGTCAACGCAGGAACACTGCCCTTTATATGTAGGATACTTGAAAACAAGCACGTCAGTTCAGTTCAGCCGCTCAGTCATGTCCAGCTCTTTGCGACCCCATGGACCGTAGCACGCCAGGCCTCCCTGTCCATCACGAACTCCCGGAGTTTACCCAAACTCACGTCCATCGAGTCGATGATGCCATCCGACCATCTCGTCCTCTGTCGTCCCCTTCTTCTCCTGCCTTCAATCTTTCCCAGCATTAAGACCCACTTTTTAAGCCTCAAGTTGAAATACAGTCTACAGAACGGTAGTGAAAGTGAAAATCGCTCAGTTGTGTCTGACTCTTTGCAACATCGTATTCTGCAGGCCAGAGTGGGTAGCCTTTCCCTTCTCCAGGGCATCGTCCAAACACAGGGATTGAACCGGGGTCTCCTGCATTGTAGGAGGATTCTTTATCAACTGAGCCACCAGGGAAGTCCTCAGAATGGTAAGACACGTGCATTTGGACGTGTAATCTAGACAGTTTCATACCACTACCACCCTGCCAAATTTTCACTGTACTGAAACTGATAAAATTCCGTAAAACACAGTCAAACTCCATTTAGGTTGGGTGACAGTAAACACATCAGCAATGGTGAAATACCTTTGAAAATTCTGAAAAGAGAAAACAGAAATCCAGGGCCAGCTCATGCCAATAAGTGTTCATCTGAGTGGACCTGGAGCTGAACATCCTTGAGTCCAAAGTTAGGAGCCACATGGAGACATCAGCAAAAACAAACCCTTTTTTTTAAAATCCACATTACAAATGGGATGACAGATGGCTAACATGTTTGTCATTTCACCGTTTCGCATTTGTTGCATAAACCCGGACCTTCTCAGCTGTCGAGAGAGACCAGGTCCTGGAACAACTTCTCCCAACCCCGACAAATCTCCATTTGAGATATGTATACGAGAATGACTAAGCATGTATGAAATTGGGGGTCTTTTCCTCATTTTTTGCCACATGTGTGTGCATACTCAGTAGCTTCAGTTATGTCCGACCCTTTGTGACCCTATAGACTGTAGTCCACCAGGCTCCTCTGTCCATGGGATTCTCCAGGCAAGGATACTGGAGTGGGTAGACTTTTCCTTCTCTAGGGAATCTTCCAGATTCAGGGATGAAACACGAGTCACTTATGTGTCTCCTGCATTGACAGGTGGATTCTTTACCACTAGCGCCACCTGGGAAACCCCAGAAATTGAGCAAATATAGATGCCACTCACCACAAAGGACTTACAGATGGTTTTGCTTCAAGACGCCTGCCCAATAGTTCTAACACCATCTGCATCAGAGGAGCAAAGACGCAAACTCGATGTACATGAAGAAGACTGGGCGAAAATACCTGTTTTTTTATTCTCAGGATGCTTTGCATTTTTGGAATGATGGAAACACAAATTATTGTTTTGTTAAATCTGTTGCTTTCCTGTAAGATAGCTAAGTTCTGGAGGCTTGTGGGGTTTTTTTAAGTTTTGTAATTGCTTTTCTAGGCTAATCACTAACCCAAAGCATATTATATGATTTTTTTTTTTTTTTTGACCAAGTGGTTCTCAAACAATCAACCTTAGGAACCCTCTGGGAGTGCCCAAGACTTATGCTGAGATAATGCTGTTTCAGTGAGTCCTGGGAGGGCCCAGAAATATATTCATGTGAAATGTGTTTTATATAAAAAAAACTGTTGCTCAGCCACGTCTGACTCTCTGCAACACCATGGACTGTAGCCCGCCAGGCTCCTCTGTCCATGGGATTCTCCAGGCAAGAATGCTGGAGTGGGCTGCCATTTCTTTCTCTGGGAGAANAAAACTGTTGCTCAGCCACGTCTGACTCTCTGCAACACCATGGACTGTAGCCCGCCAGGCTCCTCTGTCCATGGGATTCTCCAGGCAAGAATGCTGGAGTGGGCTGCCATTTCTTTCTCTGGGAGAATCTTCCTGACCCAGGAATCGAACTTGTGTCTCCTGCCTGGGCAGACAGACTCTTTACCACGGAGCCACTTGGGAGACTACTTTGCCAGTCTTGGCCCCTCCAGCCCCCACTCCCCACAACAGACATCCCATCTCAGGAAATGCACAATCCTCCTTCCCACGGCTCCTTCCCCAAACTTCGAGGCTGTATTCTTCCTGAGCTCGCACTGAACAGCTCCCATGGGAATATCACTACTACAGAGTCTATCTGGAATCCCAGTGTCTCTACCAGAATAACACTCTGGGCCCATTTCACCTTCCTCTCTCCCCGATTATTAGGAAGGCCTGTCTGAGTCTTTCTCAGTGTGGCAGCTGGTGAATCGTTTCTTTAAATTTATTTTTATTTATTTGGCTTCCTTGGTAGCTCAGCTGGTAAAGAATCCGCCTGCAAAGCAAGAGACTCCGGTTCGATTCCTGGGTCGGGAAGATCCACTGGAGAAGGGATAGGCTTACCCACTCCAGTATTCTTGGGCTTCCCTCGTTGATCAGACACTAAAGAATCCACCTGCAGTGTGGGAAACCTGGGTTCGATCCCTGGATCAGGAAGATCCCCTGGAGAAGGGAATGGCTACCCACTCCAGTATGCTTTTCTTTTTGTTTATGTTTCATTTATTTGGTTTTTAAATTTATTTGTATTTCTTTGGCCACCCTGGGTCTTCGTTCCAGCATGTGGTATCTTTAGCTGGAACATGGGAACTCTTAGTTGTGGCACGTGGTGCCTAGTTCCCTGAGCGGGGATTGAACCTGGGTCCCCTGCGTTGGGAACACAAAGTCTTAGCTACTGGACCACCAGGGAAGTCCCAGCTGGTGATTCTTCATGACATGACTTCAAAAGCTCTCACTGCCCACCTCTCCCGAAAGAGCTGGCAGTCTCCCCAAAGCCCTGTGCGTTCCTGCCACACATAACGTCCCAAGTCTGCTCTCCTGTCCCTGCTCCTCCTCCTGGCCAAGCTAGTTCCTAGGTTACTTCTTGGAGATGAAACCAGGAGCTACTGAGGCTCTTCCAGTGGTTGCTGAGCCTCAACGCCTCCCCCCAGGGAGTCCTGAACTGGTCACCTACTGCGGGTCAACCAGATGTCTTGTTATCCAAGTCCATTATATGTGTTTTCCTCTTCTCACTGGTAGAATATTGCCAGTTTCCTCCTGCCTTCATGTTCTCTGAGGCCCTTAGAACCAAATCTGTGGCATGATTCACTCCTGAACCTACACCAGGTCACTGCAGTCCCTTCTCAGAGGAAGCTAGTCTTCAAGCTCATCACCACTTCGAAGCAAAAGAAAAATTAAAACGTGTAAAGATAATCACAGCCATTCACATTTTCAACGATGCACCTGGATGTCTATGTGCTGAAAATACACGGCTATGCTTCCAGAAATCCACAGTTCACAGGAAAAGAGCAAAATCATCTACGTTTCTAAAGAAAATTCCCAGTTTAGGAAAGTCAACTGGTGGTGTTTCATCATTTCCTTAATCTACTTCATTCATGCTATCATTACTCACTGCCCTAGAAAAATATCTCATGCCTTACGTGTGACTGCAATAGTCCAGGATAACATCACCTAGTTTGTGAAACAGGAAACAACATAACTGATGAAACAGCACTAGGAAATAATGCCTTTAAATAAACTAATAGTATTTGGCTCAAATTTTCTTCCCTGGTGGCTCAAAGAGTAAAGAATCTGCCTGCAATGCAGGAGACCTGGGTCTGATCCCTGGGTAAGGAATATCCCCCTGGAGAAGGGAATGAACCCACTCCAGTATTCCTGCTTGGAAAGTCCCATGGACAGAGGAGCCTGGTGGGCTACAGTTCATGGGGTTGCAAAGAGCTGAACATGACTAAGCAGCTCTTTCACTTTCACATTTTCTTAAACATAAGGCCCATTTCACTGTTCAGAATACCAAGTTGCCATACTTCCATAACGAAGATAAGACCCTCCAATCTCTTCCTCCCCCCTGCCCCCAAATAATCACTTTAAAATTACAGAGCCAAGAGGGAATAGCAGAGATGATCTGTTTATCAGCCCCAATTAGTCTCTGTAAACCAGCTTTTTGTTTATCTGTTTAGTCACAGAAGACTGCAGATGAGAGTCTGTCCGACCTGTCTAAGCTGAAGAATTTCAATCAGTCCCAACAAATTCCCACACTGCAGCCATCCATGGCCTTGTGAAGTGGTTTCCTACATTGTGAAATGAAGTATATTCACTTTGTTGAGAGGTACAACATCTTTTCTTTCAATTTACATAATGTTTCAATTATATGAAAACTTTGAAACGCAGGTGGAAGTTTGTGGAAAACAATTATATGCATATAGCTGATGCCACATTATGATAAAGCCTCAAAGGATTCTATAAGCTACTTCTTTGGTCTTTTTTTTTTTTTTTTTTCCCTAAACGGGTAAGGATCTTTCAATCTTTTGACCCGTAGGGTTGAACAGGTGAAGTGACCTGTTCCCTGGTCATTCAGGGAACTGGTGGCAGTCAGAAGTGAGAAAGACAGGGAGGGGAGACAGGGGCTGAGATTCTCACACTTTGGCATGTCTGCATTTATTACTCTGTAATAACCTTATGGTCACCAGGGGGAAGGATGGGGGAAGGGATAGTTAGGGAGTTTGGGGTGGACATGGACACTCTGTTGTATTTAACATGGAGAAACAGCAAGGACCTGCTGTCCAGCACAGGGAACTCTGCTCAATACTCTGTAATAACCTTATGGTTCCCAGGGGGAAGGATGGGGGAAGTGATAGTTAGGGAGTTTGGGATGGACATGGACACACTGCAGTATTAACACGGAGAACCAACCAGGACCTGCTGGAGAGCACAGAGACCTCTGCTCAATACCCTGTAATAACCTTATGGTCACCAGGGGAAGGATGGGGGAAGGGATAGTTAGGGTGTTTGGGATGGACATGGACACACTGCTGTATGTAACATGGAGAACCAGCAAGGCCCTGCTGTACAACACAGGGAACTTTGCTCAGTGTCAGGTGGCAGCCTGGATGAGAGGGGAGTTTGGGGGAGAATGGATCCATGTACATACACGGCTGAGTCTCTTCACTATCTAGCTGAAACTATCACAATATTGTTAATAAGCTCTACCCCAATTTACAAACTAAAAAGTGCTTTTTTAAAAGAGCAGCCTTAGACTCATTAAAAAAAGACCCCAACGCTGGGAAAGATTGAAGGCAGGAGAAGGGAGTGACAGAGAATGAGATGGTTGGATGGCATCATGACTCAACGGACATGAGTTTGAACAAAGTCCAAGAAATAGTGAAGGACAGGGAAGCCTGGCGTGCTGCAGTCCATGGGGTCCCAAACAGCTGGACACAACTGAATGATTAAACAACAACAACAAGAATTGACAATACGGCAACAAATGAGCGTGGCTCTGTGCTAATGAAACGCTCTTTGCAGAAACAAGTAGCAGGCCAAGCATGGACCACAGGCCACAGAGTGCCAACCCCAAGTCAGTCTTTCTAAACTCATGACACCACTTAGTCTCTTGGAACTGGACATAAAAGTTTGTCGTTCAGTTGTGTCCAATTCTTTGCAACCCCGTGGATTGTAGCCCTCTAGGCTCCTCTGTTCATGGGATTCTCCAGGCAAGAATATTGGAGTGGGCTGCCGTTTCCTTCTCCAAGGGATCTTCCCAACCCAGGGATCAAACCCAGGTCTCATAAGTGGTGCTTATTTCTTATGAGCATATGGCTGTAGTTTGTTTTGGAAATGTTGGCATCGTGTTCCCATTTTACAGATGAGGAAACTGAGAATCAGAGTTTAACTCACTAGTTGGGGAGTGTAGCATGAGATGGCCAGAGTCACATCCCAAAATGAGTGCTTCTTTGAGGCTTAAATGAGAGCATTTCCCCCCCATCCCACTTCTCTTTCTGCCTCATCCACTCCCTCTTTACAACCTTCCCAGTTGTCTACAGAAACCCATCTCACGGGGCAGGAAGCAAACACACCCTCACAGATGAATGAAAGAGGAAGGCCATGTTGGCTCCTTTTATGATGTGCATGATTTCCAGGGCAAGTTATAGTCAGTATTTAGCAGGACTACCCAAATTCAGCCTTGAAAACAGTTCCTTTTATTAACAACTCTATGTAATGCTTTTGGCAAAGGAAGATGGAACACTTGGATTTCAGAAGAAAGATTTATGGTTTCCTCTCTGACCCTTTCATGATTAATTCCACGAGCAAAAAGTAACAGGCACAATGATGAAACAACCTAGCCCCTACGGTGCAGAAAATGCCAAATGAAATCACTTGTCACCCCTGGAGAAATGCAGGTCTATTATCGCACCGACATGAAATCCCATGAGAAAGGAGCCTTGCTCTGTCCTGCCTGGGGAGAAAGGCCATCACCTCCCGTGAGGCAGGCACCTCAAGGTGTCCCGACAACGCTAATGGTTACATACAGAAACACACTTCCACATTTGTACAGAAAACCAGTGTGCAAATTGAAACAAAGAGAGAGACCTTTAGATGGTCATATTGCAGAAGACAAGCTTCATATAATATCACTTACATGTGGAACCTAAGGAATTGATGCTTTCAAACTATGGTGCTGGAGAAGACTCTTGAGAGTCCCTTGGACAGCAAGGAGATCAAACCAGTCCATCCTAAAGGAAATCAATCTTGATTATTCCCTGGAAGGACTGATGCTGAAGCTGAAGCTTCAATACTTTGGCCCCTTGATGTGAGGAGCTGACTCATTAGAAAAGACACTCATGCTGGGAAAGATTGAAGGCAGGAAGAGAAGGGGACGACAGAGGATGAGATGGTTGGAAGGCATCACCAATGCAATGGACATGAGTTTGAGCAAACAGTAGGAGATGGTGATGGACAGGGAGGCCTGGCGTGGTGCAGTCCATGGAGTCGCAAAGAGCTGGACATGACTTAGGGACTGAGCAACAACCACAACCCTTTGCCGCATCCTGGATGAATCAGCTTCAGATACTTAGCAGGTCTCTGTCTTCAGTGGACACTAGAATCTACCACGAATTCCTGGCATGTATTTTTTGCTTCAGACGTGCACTCTGCAATGCTGAATGCTGGGCACATTTGTCAAACCAAGAAATAGAACGATTTAATGGTGAGTGCGTGGATTGCCCAAATGGTGCACCTTCATTCAATGAAAGCCCATTTCAACTGACGGACACAGGGCTACTGTGAAACCTGAGCGGTGCTCAGATACGCAGGAAGGGCTGGGGTGATGTGGCCCTGCTGTCTCCCCAGGATATGTGCCTCTTTGGAGGTTGGCAGCCACGGTCACGGGACCTCTGCCCAGGTCCCACCCAGCTCCAAAAGGGATTTGTCCAGTGCGTGCAGAGGCTGGGCACCGCTGTGCCTCGTGTGTGCACAAGCCGTGTTGATCTGAGAGTGCCAGACCACAAGCAGGCAACGGGGCCAGTGGGAACTCGGTATAAACACACACGCCTGGACCACGTGTGAGCTGGGAAAGTCAAGCTGGAGACTTCCCGAGCCCCGTGTAGATCCTCCCCCTCTGGACCCACCACTGGCTATTTATTCACATGGCCTTTCTCAATCCTCGGACCACAGGGAGACAGTCCTCATTCGAGAAAGGTCTCACATCTCTGTTTGTTATTTCTCTTTCCAGCTTGCTCAGTGTATTCACCTGGGAGCAAGGTGTGCGGGATATACCTTTCTTAAAAGGGCTGTTCAAAAGAAAGACTTAAAAATAAATCTACAACACAGGGGACTTCCCCAGTGGTCCAGTGGCTAAGACTCTGCTTGCACGGTGCAGGAGACTCGGGTTCAATCTCTGGTCAGGGAACTGGACCCCACATGCTACAATGAAGGCTGAAGGGTCCTCCTGTTACAACTAAGACATAGTGCAGGCAATTAAAAAAAAAAAGTGCAATAAACACTGGAATGGCATCCAAATATTTAAATTATTTTGGCTGCAAATTTTCCACTTTAGATCTGTGATTAGCTCAGTAAAGGTGTGGCAATATTATTCTAACAAGACACAGACAGACTAGCTGAAACATAAGAGGGTTAGTGGCTTCAGTCACGTCTGGCACTTTCGTGATCCCATGGACTGCAGCCCACTAGGCTCCCCTGTCCATGGGATTCTCCAGGCAAGAATACTGCATTGGGTTGCCATTTCCTCCTCCAGGGGATCTTCCTGACCCAGGGGTTGAACCTGCATCTTCTGCATCGGCTGGTGGGTCCTTGACCACTAAGCCACCTAGACATCCAAAATGGAAAGGAATCGCAATTGGGAGCAGCCAGTGCAAACCTTCCCATCTTGAAAGACATGCCTGATGTTACACGCCTCACATTATTTATTAACATCATAATGCCTGCCTAAAACGAGTCTGAGCGACCTCGTGTGGAGGACGGTAACTGCTGATAAGTCAGTGGCTAACCTCACTTATCTTTCATGAAAACGGACCTTGCTGATTAGCCAGGTTGATGTATCATTGATTCAGAATGCGCAACGCAACTGGAGAACGGAACCCAGAGCTATTCTTAATATCCGGTCCAATCATGTCCTTGCACTATCGCAGACTAAGCCAACTACAAATTCATCACACCCACCGGAGTTTTAGAACAGCAGTGAAATGAGAAGGGAAGAAAGTGATAGCCACGATAAAATGGCTCAGGACGGATTTAAACTCTGCCTGGTGTGAAACAGGAGGTGAACTGACACTCAACGGAGCCACTGTTTTCAAGAGACCTGCATCGTCTGATGTGGCAGACACGAAAGCTTTCTCTCCAAAAACCTTTAAACTGAATGGTGCTTGATGCATAAGAGATGGAGAGACCCAGGTAGTGGAAGCTGGCTCTAGAGAACGGCCTGTTCCAAGCTGAGAAAACATCATCGTGATGACAGTTTCTGGAGCCTTGCAGAGGTCAAAACCCAGGGATCCTCCCCAGCTGTGTATTTATGCGGCTCCTTCAGAGGTATCTGGTCCCACTCGCTCAGCACAGCAAAGCCACGTGCTGGCCAAACACATCCATACCAGCCTGGAGACACCATGGATGTGCCCCCCAATATCGCGAGGTGGATAGGCTGGCGGCAAGCACACTGACCTTTGGAGGAGCGGAAGTGCTTGCTGGGGGCAGTGAAGCCTCGGGTCCCATGCACATTCACGGCCGCCACACGGAACTGGTACCACCTGCTGGGCCGGACATCCGTCAGCTGCACCCGCTCGTCTGTGGTCTGAGGGGAAAGGCACAGAGAAGCCTGTTACCCCAATGTGCCCGCTGCATATGCTTTGTAAACACACGCTCGACTCATCGGCGGACTCGACACAGTCCCGCCCTCCCCCTGCCCTCCTGGGTGAGGAGGGGCAACCCTGCTGGGTTCCAGGGAGGGCAGTCAGGATCAGGGAATTCCCAGGGGAGGTTCTAGTGGCTGCATGCCACTCATGGGTATTTATTCCCAAAGACTCGGATGGCTCTGTGGAAGCCAAAAGTCTCATGATGAATGCACAGGCTGGTTTTTACCTCTGATGACTACATACAGCTTTGGAGGGTTTTCATTAATGAAGTATACACACGAATGAATAATGGGCTTCCCTTGTGGCTCAGATGGTCAAGAATCTGTCTGCAATGTGGGAGACCCAGGTTCGATCCCTGGGTTGGGAAGATCCCCTGGAGAAGGGAATGGCAACCCACTCCAGTATTCTTGCTTGGAGAATCCCATGGACAGAGGAGCCTGGTGGGCTACAGTCTATGGGATTGCAGAGAGTCAGACAGGACTGAGCAACTTCACTTCATGAATAAATAAATATATGAAGTGATCATTACATTACAGAGAACATGAAATCATCTGTAGATGACAGAAGGAAAATGCCTCCTACTTGAACACCAAATATAATTCATAATTCTGGAAGTAGGTATGTGAACCCACACACTTAAATTCCCCAAGTATATTGCAACTCAAGGCTGTTTCTTTCTTTTTTTTTAGTTTGAGTAAATCATGTAAGATGCGCATAGATTCATGTTCCTGAAGGGTGAGGTGTGTTACTATGTTCAGTTCAGTTCAGTTCAGTTGCTCAGTCGTGTCCAACTCTTTGCGACCCATGAATCGCAGCACGCCAGGCCTCCCTGTCCATCGCCAACTCCCTCAGTTTATTCAAACTCATGTCCATCGAGTCTGTGATGCCATCCAGCCATCTCAGCCTCTGTCGTCCCCTTCTCCTCCCGCCTTCCATCTTTCCCAGCATCAGGGTCTTTTCCAAGGAGTCAACTCTTCGCATGAGGTGGCCAAAGTACTGGAGTTTCAGCTTCAGCATCAGTCCTTCCAATGAACACCCAGGACTGATTTCCTTTAAAATGGACTCGTGGATCTCCATGTGAAGGTGGTTTAATCACTAAGTCTTAATGTCTGACTCATGTCTGACCCCACAGAGTGTAGCCCACCAGGCTCCTCTGTCCATGGGATTCTCTAGGCAAGAACAGTGGAGTGGGTTGCCATGTCCTTCTCCAGGGGATCTTCCCAAACCAGGGATCAAACCTGGGTCTGCTGCATTGGCAGGTGGGTTCTCTACTGCTGAGCCATCAGGAGTGGCTGTATGAATATATCTTAGTCCAATAAAACGTTGCAAAGAGGAAAACTGGACACAGGGACACATCGACAGGGCTTGCTGTCCCTCTGGTTATGTCCCAAGATCTCAGACAACCTGACCATATGGTCACTGTCCCCCTTTGTCAAGCTCAGGGCAATAAGCCCATTTTCAACATTGTCCTAGGGCAGACCTGAGAACTTGGCCGTGACTCTGAGAGAGTCACTTCCTAGGCAGGTGGATAAGAAGTCCAGGGGACCCCAAAGAGAGAGGGATCTGGGATTCTCAAGGAGGAAAGAGCAAACATCTTTTTTTCCTCTAGATTCCTTAGTCTTAGTCACATAAAATATTTGTTGTTGTTGTTGTTGTTGTTTCCTTTAAGCCTGGAACTGATGATTACACAACAAACAATTCAGTTTAAACTCTGTACTAAGGATTATATAACAACAATGTATCCTGCTTGAGGATAGTTTCTCTTTCCTGAAAGCATCTCACTAATCCTGATATCTTGGACCACATTTTGTCCAAATTCTGATATCTTAGAATGTATATTTTTTTCCAGTAATCATGTATGGATGTGAAAGTTGGACTGCAAAGAAAGCTGAGCACCAAAGAGTTGATGCTTTTGAACTGTGGTGTTGGAGAAGACTCTTGAGAGTCCCTTGAACTGCAAGGAGATCCAACCAGTCCATCCTCAAGGAACTTAGTCCTGAATATTGATTGAAAAGACTGATGCGGAAGCTGAAACTCCAATACCTTGGTCACCTGATGCAAAGAGCTGACTCATTTGAAAAGACCCTGATGCTGGGCAAAATTGAAGGCAAGAGAAGGGGACGACAGACGATGAGATGGCTGGATGGCATCACTGACTCAATGGACATGAGTTTGAGTAAACTCCGGGAGTTGGTGATGGACAAGGAGGCCTGGCGTGCTACAGTCCATGGGGTTGCAAAGAGTTGGACACGACTGAGGAACTGAACTGAACTGAAGGATTATATAACAACAATGTATCTTGCTTAAAGACAGTTTCTCCTTCCTGAAAATCTTCTGACTAATCCTGATATCTTAGAATGTATATTATGGGAGTGGGTGTGGTAGGATCTTTCTATCCTGAAGTTCTAAGGACTTCCTTGCTGGCTCAGACAGTAAAGCATCTGCCTACAATGTGGGAGACATGGGTTTGATCCCTGGGTTGGGAAGATCCCCTGGAGAAGGAAATGGCAACCCACTCCAGTACTGTTGCCTGGAAAATCCCATCCTGGTAGGCTACAGTCCATGGGGTTGCAAAGAGTCGGACACGACTGAGCAACTTCACTTCACTGAATCCTGCTATCCTAAAATGTAAATTGTGGGGGTGGGTCCGGTAAAATTTTTGCAACCTTGAGACATTCTTTTGATTTATTTTAATAACTAAAAACTATATAGCTCCCTTGCTAACACTAGTGAGGGGGACACTCTCCATCCCCTTTCTGATGTCTGTCAGAAGCTTTCTCTGTCTATTTTCTTACTTCAATAAAACTCCACTACACAGAAGCTCTTGAGTGATGAAGCCTGGTCCCTGGTCCAGAAGCTAAATCTCCTTCTTCAGAGATCACGAATCCAACATCGTTCACCGTAAACTATCAACTCCAAGGGATAAATGTCTGAGTTCCGTAGGTCATCTGAGCCTAGTGCCAGCTGAGCTCAACGAGACACTCAGGGCATGAAACTGGTCAACAGAATGGAATTGAAATCCTTCTAAACCTCAGCTTGTGATAACTTACTGAAAGGACTGCCACGTGTATTCAAAAGAAGCTGAGCACTTCCATGATTAAGATAAATAAACAGGGTTGTCATTATCGTCTTTCTAAATTTCATATATATGCGTTAATATACCGTATTGGTGTTTCTCTTTCTCACTTACTTCACTCTGTATAATAGGTTCCAGTTTCATCCACCTTATTAGAACTGACTCAAATGTGTTTTCTTTTTTAATCGCTGAGTAATATTCCATTGTGTGTGTGTACCAGAACTTCGCGATCCATTCATCTGTCGATGGACATCCGGGTTGCTTCCATGTCCTAGCTATTGCACACAACTGCTGCAGTGAACACTGGGGTACACATGTCTCTTTCAGTTCTGCTTTCCTCAGTGTGTATGCCCAGAAGGCGAGGGTGGGATGATTTGAGAGAACAGCATTGAAACATGCATATTACCATGTGTGAAATAGATGACCAGCCCAAGTTCGATGCATGAAGCAGGGCCCTCAAAGCCGGTGCTCTGGGATGACCCAGAGGGATGGGGTGGGGAAGGGAGGGGG
>SJYV01035460.1:0-10876 GCA_006410875.1 Neotragus pygmaeus
AGGCCTGGCGTGCTGCGATTCATGGGGTCGCAAAGAGTTGGACACGACTGAGTGACTGAACTGAACTGGTGTTGATGGGTCTCTTCTGTTTATGAAAAATTTCTGCTCCTTCATGGAGAACAATCATGGCCTAAGCAGGAACAAAAGCGTTCTTCTCTTTCTGCTTCAGGATATTGTTTTTTTCTGGGGACATCAAGAACTGAACAGGTCCCAGCCAGTCATTATAGGGCCAGGATTTCCTTGGGTGTGTCTGTCACTTAGGTCACACCAGCCAGACCACTGACTGGGGCTCCTTACTTTGCTAATATGTGTCATGGCTCAAAATTAAGTTTCGTCCTTAACTGTGAAAAGTCCTAAAGCTTTTATCAGAAGGTATTTGATGTAGACTTCTTAAACATCTAAAATTTTTAAAATGTATTTTATTGAAGTACAGATGATGTACAATGTTGTATAATGTCTGCTGTACAGCAAAGTAGCAAAGTGATTCAGTTATATATATGAAAGTGAAGTCACTCAGTTGTGTCCGACTCTTTGTGACCCCATGGACTGTAGCCCACCAGGCTCATCCCTCCATGGGATTCTCCAGGCAAGAGTACTGGAGTGGGTTGCCATTTCCTTCTCCAGGGGATCTTCCCCACCCAGGAATCGAACCCTGGTCTCCTGCATTCCAGGCAGACACTTTAACCTCTGTATGTATATATATTCTTTTTCATATTATTTTCCATTATGATTTAATCACAGGGTATTGAATGTAGTTCCCTGTGCTGTGTAGTAAGACTTTACTGTTTATCCATTTGATATATAATAGCTTGTATCTGCTAACCCCAAACTTCTAATCTATCCCTTTCCCACCCCCTTGGTGACCATAAGCCTGTTCCCTATGTCTGTGAGTCTGTTTCTATTTTGTAGATAAGTTCATTTGTGCCAATATTTTAGAATTTACATATAAGTGATATCATATTGTCACACGAGTGTATGTTCCTCAGTTCTTTGTCTCATCACAACAAAGATTTGGAGCGACGGGCATTAAAGCCCCCTCGGCGTGTCACAGCCCTCAGGTCTCGAGTGGACCGTGTTATAGCTCCTAGGCAAATCAGTGTTACAGTTCAGTGCTACAGCTCTATTTTATTTAGAAGATAGCAGGAAAATCCATCTTCGAGGCGTGAGGGCAAGTCGATCTAAAGACAGGAGGAAAAGAGTGCCCCAGCGCGCGGGAGAGGGGAGCTGGCTCTGGCTCCTCTGTTTATGTGTTTCTCTCTCCCTGGGCCTGTCCTGTGTGAGTGTTGTTTTACCTGAGGTCCTCACTCCGGTCCTCGGTCCTCGGACCTTCCTTTGTTCTGTTTTCGCGGGCTTTTCCCTTCCTTGTCTTTTAGCCACCACCATTTTGGACTCCTTTTCCCTATTCTACCCGCCTAACAATATGATATTTGTCTTTCTCTGTCTGACTTACTTCATTTAATGTGATAATCTCTAGGTCCATCCATGTGGCTGCAAATGGCATTATCTCATTCTTTTATATGGTTGAGTAATATTTTATTTTATTGAGTAATATTTTATACATATATATATACATACAATGAATGGATTAAGAAGATGTGATCTTAATCCATTCATGTCAGACCTCTTAAACATTTAAGGACTTGGACAACATGAATGAAATGGTCCTGAAGATGACTTGGATTCCAGCATTGAAAATCTGAGGGCAGAGATATGAGGAGCCACTTGTGTAACCTCGGGTTTTCCTGTGTCCATAACTTTCTCAGCATTGCTTGCAGCAAGTCTGAACCAGCTGCAGAGAAGTCATCGGTTCCTTTTAGGCTGTTACACAGTAGCTAAACTGTTTCATACAAGCGACACAGAAATTAAGACAGAGGGCTCAATGTCTTCTATCAGAGAATAAGCTTTGCTTTGTCTCAAGACCCAGATTGACCTCAAAGTCTTTGCTGCTCGATGCATGAAAATAAGTAGATTTAAAGAAAAAGACGGGAAAAAAACTTTCCATTTTTTTCACCAAGTTAAAGGTACCTTTAATTTAATTCAGCATTGAACTTTATCAAGGTTTTTTTTTTTTTTTTTTTTGGCCTCCATTACATCATGTTCTAGGAACTCGGGAGTTCGATGATTATAAATCTCAGAACAATGAGCGGATGGAAGAATAAATGAAACGTTAAAAAGTCATACAGGTTATTGCCACTGGCTATTTAAAGAATTTATGAGTCAAGCCTGTTTGACTGTTGCAGAAGCCATACGGAAATACCTTAAGGCCAGATACATTCCTGGTTCATGGGCACAGTAGAATGTCCTGGGATACACAGGTGCCTCTGTCCATCACAGGCTCCCACATGGCCAGTCAGAGTACACCTGGGTATCCACATGCCTACATGCTTAGGGGTGATGGGCTTTTCACCAAGACACCGGGGCATTCAGATTTTGATCCTGATGAGCTGGAAGAAAGAGCAAAAACACAAGAACTGGGGGTGAAGCAGAGAGAGGTTAATGCAAGGGAAATACTCCTGTGAGCTTTGGAGTCAGCGTTAGGGCCACAGTCTGCTCTAGAAGTTACTTACCATGTGTGCCTTGGTGTTCACACCTGCAAAATGGGCTCTTATGAGGACCTGTGATGTCGCAAGTAAAGTGCCTAGCACAGCAAAGGAAGCTGTTATTAAACAGTACTAAATTAAATAGAGCACCATATTCAGTCACTGGACTGTAGCCCACCAAGCTCCTCTTTCCATGGAATTCCCCAGACAAGAATGCTGGAGTGGGTAACCATTCTCTTCTCTGGGGGATCTTCCCGACCCAGGTATCAAACCTGGGTCTCCTGCATTGCAGGTAGATTCTTTGCTGCATTAACCCTCAAGGAAACCCAATGTAGGATAAATTAAATAGGGCACCATATTCAGTTACCAGAGCAGGAGAGAGGTTCCGCCCCCTGGCTCCAAAGATCAGAATTCTCTGTAGAGATTAAGCAAACAACCCTTCTACTACCTCAGTTCCCCTGAGTGTGGAATAAGCCTAGGTCGCCAGCATCACAGGGGTTCCTAGGAGGCTCCCCTGAACTGTCGAGAGGCTGGTCTGCAGAAAAGTCCTTTGTGTTGCCACACAGGTCCCAGGAAGTGAGCTCCTTTGCAGATGAACATGGTAAGCCTCTGAGCAAGGCCTGGCTAACACAGAGGCTGCCCCTTAGGGCCAAGGGCAGCAGGGTCCTTGTTCTCTGACTCTATCAGGGCCTGGGCTCTAAACTGGACAGTAGTTCTGCCTTGTCCTTCCTTTGGCCTCACTTTCCTTAGAGGCCGCAGCTGTTGGGATCAGGCAAGAGCATGTGTCCTTGCGGTCCTGGTGCCCCTCCCCCCCACCGCCGCCCTGTGGGTTGCAAACACCTTCTTCTCACCTTTGGGCTGAAATGATGGTGGAAGGGGAGCGAGCAGTAAGTACCCCCATCCCTCCAAGTAGACTTCCGTTCTAGCCAACTGCAGAGGGTGGAATGGGGGTGCCCCCAAAAGATGTGTCCAAGTCCTGACCCCAGGTAGGGAAATGCCCTGATTTGGAAATAGGGTCTTAGCAGACACAGTTGAGGGTCTGGAGGGGAGAGGCAATTGTTGTGGATTTCAGGGGGACCTAGTAGCTCAGACGATAAAGAATCTGCCTGCAATGTGGGATACCCAGGTTCTATCCCTGGATTGAGAAGATCCCCTGGAGGAGGATATGGCAACCCACTCTAGAATTCTTGCCTGGAGAATTCTATGGACAGAGGAGCCTGGAGGGCTACAGTCCATGGGGTTGCAGAGTTGGACATGACTGAGCAACGAACACTTTCAACACTTGAATTCAATGACTAGATTCCTCAGAGAGAAAGGAGAGACAGGCTTGACATTCGGAGAATGCAGAGAAAAGGCAGACGTGGAGATGGAAGGCACAGATGCAGCCCTAAGGCACAAGATGCCCGGGCCCCGAGAAGCCGGAAGAGGCAGGACACAGCTGCCCTGGAGCCTCAGGAGGGACTCTAGCTGGACCTTGACTTTCCTCCAGATCTGGGAGAAAATACATTTCTATTGTTTTAAGCCCCCCACTCTGGCAGTTTGTTATGACAGCCCCAGAAAACCATCACTCCAGTGCCAGGTGCTTCCTGAGTCCATGTGCTGAAACTGCTGTGTGAAATTCAGAGGTGTCGCTTGTGTCCCTCCAGGGTGTGGAATGAGGGCAAGCAGGCTCCTGGTTTTGCATCACAGTGGTTGCACCTTTCTGGGGAGCAGCAGAAGGCCAGCTGGTGTCCTGGAGGCAGCCAAGGGTCATGCCTTGGCAGGAGCACGGTGCCTGTCAGAGGTAACAGCAGGAGCAGGGCTGGCAGGCACATCCCTGTTAGCATCAGTGATGCGTTCACACTTTGGCATTTGGTCCAGTGAGCTCTGTGAGTCTGGAGGGTGGCAGGAGCTGTTGCGTCCAGCCAAGCAAGATGATCATCTCTGCATGCATCCCCCGATCTCTTCAAGTCTGAGGTAATTTTAGCAAGTGGTTTCCCGAGAAAGACCCCTGTATTTTTCAGCATGTCTGTGTTTACAGCAATTCAAGAGAGGACTGTTCTTTTGAACAATACTCTTCCTATGATTTTTCTATTTGGGGAAACGGAAGATGGGGAAGTGTGTTAAAAAGTGTTAGTCACTTAGTCAGGTCCGATTCTTTGTGACCCCACGGACTATAGCTCACCAGGCTCCTCTTCATGGAATTTTCCAAGAAGGAATACTGGAGTGGGTAACCATACCCTTCTTCAAGGGATCTTTCTGACCCAGGGATCAAATGCATGTCTCCTGCATTGCAGGCAGATTCTTTACTGTCTAAGCCACCAGGGAAGCTCAAAGATGAGGAGGGACTTCGCTAAATAGTAGAGGACGATGCTGGTAAGCAATCACAGTGGTAGGTAGGAGAATAATAATCTGTGCCTAGAGAATATTCCAGAGGCAGAGCTGTGAAGGATGCCAGCTGTGGGAAGTGTTTGCAAACAGCCTAATCATTTCCAAAATGTTTTCACAAACATTTTCTTATCCAGGCTTAGCAACCCTGTAAGATAGTTTTCTGACACCAAACTGCAACTTCCCATTAAAAAAAAAAGTTCTTTTTCCCCTTTAGAAAAGTTGTTTTGGGCTACTGAGATGGCACACAGGATCTGCCATGGTGGGAAGTGATTGGAGATGGATTTTATGCAGGTGTGAAATGAGCAGAAGGGTGATTCTCAGCAGAAGGTCCCAGAATAACCTGGAGGCAGAGCTGTAAGACACCTGGCTGTGGAATACATCCCTGAATAAATACTCCCCCCGCAGATAGGTGGCGCTAGTGGTAAAGAATCTGCCTGCCACTGCAGGAGACGTAAAAGACAGGGGTTCCACTCCTGGGCTGGGAAGATTCCCTGGAGGAAGGGATGGTAATCCACTCCAGTATTCTTGCTGGAGAATCCCATGGACAGAGGAGCCTGGTGGGCCATAGTCCATAGGGTCGCAAAGAGTTGGACATGACTGAAGTGACTTAGCAGACAAGCACACACCCCAGACAAAAAGCCATCGGGGGACAGATTTGGGGGTCTGAAGTGGCCCTGTCTATCATCCATGTCAAGGAGGAAGTGGCGAGTTCTGGGTCCGGACAGCCCCTGTCTGCCTCTTCCCTGAGGGGTCCAGTCTCCACCCACAGAACTGAAGGTGGAAATACTCTCTTCCCTATTTAGCCCCAGGGAAAATGATTTACTAATCGGATTTGGGTGCTCTGCATCTTATCCTCCCCAGGTCCCTCCTTGTTCTGTGGCCTTTGGTCTGTCCCTTGTTAGCGCTCCTTTCTGCGAGGTGACCCCACTCCACCCCAGCTGACCCAAGGTGGAGCAGCGGGGGCAAGTTGCTGACTTGCTAATCTAAGTCCCCATCTGGTCTATGAAAGCACCACACAGCTGCATCCAGGGAGGAGAAGCAAGGACAATATTTTTTGAAAGAAAGAAACGCAAAAGAAGTCTGATTGGGGTGCCTATTTTTACTCCTCTGAGCCGGAAGTTAAAAGGCCTCAGGTCATCCTTTCTTGTCCTAAATCTCATCGGATGAGCGCTAGGTTGTCCAGGGCACAGGCTAAGCAATTTTCTTCAGCTGGGCTGCTTCTCTAAGCTCCCTGTCCTCACTGGGTGACACAGGAGACAGCTCAACAGGGGGAGGGGTTGAGAACATCGCTCCCAAGGAGGCATCAGCTCAGTGCAGTGGCCGGAGAGACATGTTTAACGCTCTCAGAATAAAGGCTTAATTTAAGACTCATCACTTCAACCCAACCAGTATTTAACAGGGTTCTGGAAAATGCCAAGTGCAGAGACAAAAGAACATGAGTGGATGTGATCCCAAGAACCAAGCAACTTACAAGTGGAGGGTAGAGAAAGACTCAATTCTTTTACAAGTGCCCTTTTCCTACCACCACCCCCCCCACCTCACTGGCTGCCACGCATGGCATATAGGATCTTAGTTTCCCAACCAAGGATGAAACCTGAGACCTCTGCATTGGAAGTATAGAGTCTTAACCACTGGACCACCAGGGACGCTCCATCTGTGCCTTATAATGGAAGTCCCGGGTACACAGACACAGAGGAGAAGAGGCAAAAGGAAAGGCTTTAGGGAGGGGTTACAGAGCTTACTCGCTGGACCTGAGTTTGCATAAGCTCCAGGGGTTGGTGATGAACAGGGAAGCCTGGTGTACTGCAGTCCATGGGGTCGCAAAGAGTTGGACACGACTGAGTGACTGAACTGAACTGAACAGAGCTTACTTAACAGGCTGGGTTGTCACTGTTTACTTGTCAGTCCCATGCAGTAGGCTGAGCCCCTTGAAGGAAAATCTGTTTTTATAGAAAGGATCTTCCCACACTCCTGTGCTAAATACGGTGTCTGAATAAATTACGGGGCTGAATAAATGTTTGCTCAGTTAACAAAGGAATGAATAAGTGAGCAGATAAAGGGGAGATGAAAGTAAAATCATTCTGAACAAAAGAAAGATTTACAGAAGATCTCGGATGGCAGGCTTTGAAGCTGAAACCTATCTCTGTTGCCAGTGTTAAATTTTGAGCAAACGAGTGAGAGTCTGTGTGTGTGTGTATTTGAAAGAGAAATTTGCCAGTAGCATGGAGAGTGTCTTGGAAGAGGGAAGACTTGGAGGAGGGGGAAGCCAA
Source organism: Neotragus pygmaeus (assembly GCA_006410875.1). Taxonomy (NCBI): domain Eukaryota; kingdom Metazoa; phylum Chordata; class Mammalia; order Artiodactyla; family Bovidae; genus Neotragus; species Neotragus pygmaeus. The sequence goes on from SJYV01035460.1 coordinate 7,181, forward strand.
TTAAGACATGGAGAGCTTTGCCTCTCCAGATTGAAATGAATTATTTTAGAAAAATGTAAGGCTGGATGATAGCTTTTGCAGATCTGTCTTCTCGGCTTGAAGTTTTCCCAGGTTGGGAGTGATGCAATGATATTAGCTCAAAACCATGGGATGACTGCCAGTGCTCAATGAAGAAACTGTGCCTGTAGGGTAACCTATATTTTTGTACTTTTCCAGGCCGGAAACTTTGCCAGATGGTCCACATCAGGAGAAACTGTCATGCCTTGCAAGGTTGTCTTTTACCCTTTTACTGCCAAATGAGAAAGTGATCTCTTCCAGAAGAGGAAGAGACCTGACACGTCCCAGGATCTGACCAAAGTAGAGAGTGTATATGCCGAGGTGGGTAGGGCCACCAGAGAATCAGAACTCGGTGCTCTCATTGCTGTTTAGTCACTAAGTCATGTCCAACTCTTTTGCGACTCCGTGTACGGTAACCCACCAGACTCCTTCGTCCGTGGGATTTCCCAGGCAAGATACTGGGAGTGGGTTGCCATTTCCTTCTTCAGGGGACCTTCCTGACCCAGGGATCAAACCTGCACCTCCTGCCTTGGCAGGGGGATTCTTTACCACTGAGCCACCAGGGAAGCCTAAGTGCTCTCAGCACAGCCTAAGTATTTCACTGGCCTTGAGATTTAGTAACGTTCAAAGGATTCGTTCAGACTCACCTCCTGTTTATTTCACTGTTGTGGGCAAGAGGTTGGGCTCAGCAGGCTGAAATGTTAGCCAAGACAATCACTTGCCTCCCAGTGTCCTTTCTGCAATGACCCTTCCTTTAATCCATACCTCCGATCCTCTTAGGTGTCAACAACTTCCTGATCTTTTCTTGAGATGGCTCTTGATAGAGCACTCAGATGGGTGGAGAAGATGTGGTCAGAGGGACCGGTAACCATGTCCTCAGCTCAGGTTAGTCCTGTTGGGGAAGATGTAACAGGCCAGAGGGTCTGTGTCCAGGTTGTGGATGCCACATCCTGTTGTCAGCCAGAGGTGACCACCAGGAATGGCAGTTTCAGACTCAGGCTCCTAGTGGGGACTCAGCTGAATTACCCAAGGGAACCAGAGTGTCTCATTGTGGATGCCAGAGCTCGGCCATCCTCTGTCTCCATTCCAAAGGCATCTGATAAATGGCCTATACAAAGCACCCATCAGGACTTCCATCCAACAAGTAAGAGGGACACAGATGCTCCTCAAGCTAGGGACTCCATCAAGGTGTTTCAGAGACTCTCATAATATGACCTTAAAGAGTCTGTCTGAGGAAGAGAGCCGGTATGCCCCGGAAGATAGGAGCAGCAGGATGGTTTTTGCTGGGGCACTGCTGCTGCGCCAGGCCTGTCCTTTGCTCTGCTTGTCACACACACATGCACACACACACACACACACACACTACTGCATGCACACACACACACTACTGCATGCACGCACCCTATTTCCGAGGAAGCATCTTTCAAGGAAGGATGTTTGGTCTTCATCCTCTCCTCCTGCTCACCTTGGGTAGAGGATATATCATCATGATGGGAAAGCAGCAAGACAGAAGGAACCTGAGTCCCTGATGATGAGACCAGAGGCCACCTGCATCCACATTCAGGTGGTCTTGGGGGAGTCGGCAGTTGACAGTGATCAGGGAGGTGTCATTCCCACCCTGGACTTTCCTGGACTTGATTCACGTGCAAGGGACACAGACTTATCTTGTCAAGGCACTTTTACTTTGGCTTTTGGTCATTGGCAGCCAAACCTGATCCCGATATACTTTTCCTCTGCTCACCTTTACGCCTCACCCAGCGTCTGACACATAATAAGAACTCCATGCACGTGTGTTAAAAGGATTGGATCTTTTTGTTTAACTCTGTGGTGTGGTGTTCAGTACTGTTTCTTATAGATTTTGGATATCTGCCCAATGGAACAGATTTTAAAACAATCAAACACACCATACCTTATGCATCTAGAGGGGTGTTGCTTTCTTCCCGAGTCTATTCACCTTGGGAATCTGTTCATGTATCTTGATGATACTGCTTAAAGATACAGTTCATGTATCTCTTTTCCTTTTTTTAAACCACCTTCGATCACTGTACCCGCACAAGGTTTCACTGGAGACTTATCCCTGGTTTTGCTGTTGGGATTGTGTGACTCAGAACTGGACACTGAGCCCTCCGGATCAAAAGACTGGTTCAAGGATGGGCATGTGATCTGAGGTCAGGTTTGTAGGATCTAGCCCGACCAGGAATTGAACCTGTGTCCCTTGTTTTAGCAGGTGGATTCTTAACCACTGGGCCACTGGGGAAGTCCACGTGAAGACTTCTACAATTTGGATTTATCAAGAAAGTAATTTTATGTGTGAAAAAAATTTCACTGAAGTATAAATATACATACAAAGCACACAAATTATAAGTGTATGACTTAATAAATTCCTCAGTCTCTTTTGATCTTTAGTGTGGCCTTTATCCTATTTTTTTCCATTGTACTTTGATAAACAATATATTTGTCATACAGCATTTCCCATGATGAATGCTTGGCTGATAATTTCCCCCTTGGTGTCATTTAACATGTTGCTCTGTTCTCTATTTCCTGTAAATTTCTGGTTGCATCTAGAGCCTTATCAGATGAGATCAATTCTGGGGTGAGACCATTTCATAAGTGCTATTGTTTACTGGGCTGTCTCTTTCTCCCCGCATCTTTTGAAGGTGGATGTGATTTTTACAAACAGGCAAAAGCCAGTTCCTAGATGAGTCTAGTAAGCAGGGTATGTGATCATATTGGAGAATGATGGTTTGAGTTAAAAAACAAGGTGTGATCAAGTAATGAATAATTTTCTTGTGTGACTGGTAAACTGGCCCTGAAGGGAATTCTAAAACAGTTCCAAATATGTGCTCTGCCCTGGCAGCGTCAAATGCACAGCCACCCAGCGTGACTAATGGGAATGGAACAACAGTGACATTGATGGAGAAACTGTATGTTGGCTATAAAACCAGCCTTGTTGTGTGGGTGGACGTGCGTGTGGTCCCTCTCTAGTCATTAGCTCTTCTTAAGAACCCCCAAAGGTCTCAGTGTGTATCACACTTGTGCTTCGAAGTCGGAGCTCTCGCTGAAACCCAGATCCGCTTGGCTTAGTTCCATTGCACAGCTTGGACGTGTTGACAAGATGCTGCTGGGTCCCACCCAGCCCCTCCCCAGCCCTGGCATTTGCCTCATCTGCATTACTCGGCGAGAATGTGGTCAGGGCACTGCAGAGGTCAACAAAAAACGAGGAAGCTCGGAGAGCCTCCTGCGCCGATCAGACCAAGGGCAGGGCCTCCGGGCAGGGGGCCTAACCAGGGCCGTCGGCGCCGGCAAAGCCGGAAGGCCCCAGCTGTTCTGATGCCTCGCAGACTTTCCAGTTTCAAGTCAGCGGAACTCCCCCGGGTCTCGGCTCAGGGCCGGGTTTTTTTTTTGTTTGTTTCGGCCACCTCCGAGGGGCTACTCGCCGGCCCCGCCCCTTACCCAAGACACGCCCCTTGACGCAACCCTGGGCGGGGCCAGGCGCCTTTGGCCCGCGGCGCTTCTGGGCGAACGCCGGCTCCGAGCACCGCCCACGTCCGCCCGGGAGTCTGCGCCTGCGCAGTTCGGCTGGGTCCCAGTTGTCAGCCCACCCCCCATCCCTAGCAACCGTACTCGCACCCGCCTCCG
>SJYV01035463.1:0-14160 GCA_006410875.1 Neotragus pygmaeus
TGTTTACACTTAGATTTCTGGGCCCCGCTCTCAGAGTTTCTGATTCAGTAGGGCTCAGTTGGGCCTAAGAATTTGTGTCTAACAAGCTCCCAGGTGCTGCTGATCCCACAGGCCCAGGGACCGTGCTTGAAGACACCCTGAAGCTCAGGGCGAGCCCTGGCTCGCTGCCTGACTCCATCTGTGACTTCTGTAGATAGCTCTGATCCTACTGTCTTATAGCATCTTTCTGCATGTCTGCTTGCTTCTTCAAACTCTGTGGTCCTCGAGGGAGTTTTTCTGCTTCTAGGGCAGAGCTTGGCAGGTCAAGAGTGTTCAGAACGATTTTGTTGAAGGGTGACTTTTGAGATACTGTATCACATGTTTTGATGTGCTTTAGAATCATAGACTGTTATGGGAATTTAGAGCTGACCTAATCCAACCAAGTTGTTCTACAAACAGAGAAACTGGAGTTCAGAAAAACCCAGGTCATAGGATCACACAAGATTGCCCAGGATCACATAACTTGCCAGTTGTATACTTCAATTAAGTGCCCTAATTATTTCCAAGGTTTATTGAACAGTTGTTCACTATGTGCTGGAAACCAGGCTCCACTCTCAGTTGGATTCTCTAGGCAAGAATATTGGAGTGGGTTGCTGTGCCATCCTTCAGGGGATTTTCTCAACCTCAAGATTGAACTCGAGTCTCTTATGTCTACCTGCATTGGCAGGCAGGTTCTTTAACCACTAGCACCACCTGAATCTCCCTGTATTATCATTTAATTCTCAGAGTAATCCTGTGCTTAGTCACTCAGTCTTGTCCGACTCTTTGCACTCATGAGGCTCCTCTGTCCATAGGGATTCTGTAGGCAAGACTACTGGAGTGGGTTGCCATGCCCTCCTCCAGGGGATCTTCCCAACCCAGGGATTGAACCCAGGTCACCTGCATTGCAGGTGAATTCTTTACTGTCTGTGCTACCAGGGAAGCCTGAATAATCCTGAGTTGGTACAATTACTTTACTCATTTTGCAAGTGTGAAAACCAAGGCTCTGAGAGGTAAATTGCCTCAGTCACACAATAAGTGAGGAACCAGGCAGTGTGACCAGAGGATTTCCAAAATACCGTTCTGCCTGACTATAGTCGGTGCTCGATGAATGTTGAGGCTCTGATGGATTCCGTTTTGCTATCTGTGAAGCGCTGTAGGACTGGATGATACTGTCAGGAGACTCTGTGGCACTTCTGCAGGCACTTTCCCCTCTGGCTGAAGTGCCCTGCAGTGCTGGCTCCATAGCTGCTCAAGTCTTGCTCGAAGAGAGTCTTGATTGCCCTTCTTAATACACCTGTGTACGTGTGTTTTTCTTCTTTTTAAAAATCTCATTCGCAGTGCATTGCCTCACGTTGTGAGGTGTTGGCTTGAACACCTGTATGTAGTCTGTACTGCACTGTCATGCAGCGACCCCGCTGTACCCATGTCTGTACTCCCAGGAGCATTACATGGAGGGGCCCTTGGTACCAGCTGAATTGGAGGTGCCCAGGTAGCATTATCCACCTGGATAGGTGGGGTGTGCAGGCGTTCCCATCCTGGAATGGACAGTACAAGGGCTGAGCTGGGCTGAGCCCTGGGGTGGCCCATGCTCCCACAGTGAATTTCTGGTGGAGCTTCACCCAGAGCTTACGTTTCTGGGCTCCTGTTCATGATCACTGCCTCCCCCAGCAGCTGGTCAGTGAAATGGAAAATTAGGACCATCCCTTCTTGGCCTCCAGGTCCTCCTCATTTTTGCTGACCAATTGTGAGTTATTCTTTCTCAGATGTCCAGGTCCTTCCAAAATGATCAGGAAACTTCCTGAGACTGCCCAGCGTCTGATGGCTGAGATTTGGGAAAATTGTCTTTGATGGCTTGGAGACTGTCCGGAGGAGGGGAGGAGGAGTTGTAGAGTCACAGGTTTTGTAGGCGTCTCAACCAAATCCAGAATTTGAATGGGGCATAGGAAAATGTTGCTGTTGCTCCCTCCTCCCTAAACACACACACACACACACACACACACACACACACACACACATGCACACACACATGAGTGTCTGTGTGTGTACATATACATGCACTCCAGATATCTCTATATATACATATTTATATCTATCTATATATGTATATCTATATATGTGTGTTTGTGGCTGCTTTGGGACCACTGAATCGTTCTCCCTCCCCAGCAGAGCTCCCTTGGGAACACGGCCCTAGTGGGAGTCTGGGAGTGTTTGAGTCAGTCTGCCATCCCACACCAGAGGCTGTTTTCTCTCTCTTGGTTGTTACTGCCAGTTCTCTTTGGTTTTCATTGCACTGTATTCTCAGCTAGGGATAAAATATAGTTTATCCTTGCTGGCTGGGAGGGACCGACTCACTAGAGGTTGAACCCCTCAGGAACAGTTTACTGATGCTGGGATTAAGATGAGCTGTGTCCACCCCACCATACCCTGCATATTTCAAAGATGGGATGAAGCCAGCCCCTCATGCATGTGCCAGCCTCCTGGAGAGCTTTATGATGATGACTCCCTCTCCTCTTCTCTTCAGGGCATGCGGGTGCCAGGAGCAGAGACAAGTTTGAATGTAAGCAAGGTTGCTACTTCAGCTCTGGCTGCCCCAGGGCCTGAATGTGGATAAAGTACAGCTCCTGAGACCTGGGTGAGGGCCTGTGAAGAAGCTGCTCAGAGCCTCCAGGCCTTGGCCCACCCTGTAGAGGATTTCCTTTCTCGTCTCCTCTTCTTCCATTTATATCCCGCTTTCTCTGGGTCCAGTCTACATCCTGGTTCTGCTGAGAAGCCCCTGTGTTGGCAGAGGAGCAGTGGTCATGTTGCCCAGTGGATCTCACAGCTGTGCACTTGCTGGTGTGTGGGGCATGAGTCACAGGCATGCCCGTGTCAGGCAGTAAAGAGTTGATGTTAGACTGGTATGGGCAGGCCTAGGACCAGGGCCCTGAATGATGTGAGGCTCCCTCACTGCCCCGAGAAGGAGTGTTTTAATTTCAGGATCCTCATCTCTCAGATGCATGCAATTAGTCTGCTTTTCCTTGGGGAAGGAGCAAGAAGGGGCTGAGGAGGAGCAGTAATGTCATTTTAGGGCACTTTGAAAATCACAGGACTGAGTCCTAAGGGGTCTCCTCAAAAACATAGGTGAAAAGTTCTATGCTTTTTTAGGTACATGAACTCCAAATCCCCTAACTTCTCTCTCATTCTAAAGAGCAAGCTGGGATGAAAGTGACAGTGACCTTCTCATGGGGGAAATCTTGAATCTCTTCTCAATTATTAGAACAAAATAAATTATTTTCAAGCCACAAGTTGTTATGGGAACAATTTTCCTGTGACTTAGGTCATATCTGTTAGAGACACTCGGTTGCTTCCCAACACAGTTGAGAACTGTGTTTCTAACACACTCTACCTTTGATAATAGACAGTCCTATACAGTTCACAGACTTCCCAGATGGCTCAGTGGTAAAGAATCTGCCTGCCAGTGCAGGAGATGTGGGTTCGATCCTTGGGTCAGGAAGATTCCCTAGAGAAGGAAATGGCAACCAACTCCAGTGTTCTTGCCGGGGGAATCCCATGGACAGAAGAGCCTGGCGGGCTATAGTCCATGAGGTCACAGAGAGCTGGACATGACTTAGCGACTAAACAACAGCAATAATATATGGTTCACTGTGAGTGTTATCTCCCTAAAAGTATTATAGGACCATGGTGTTAGGACTGGAAGGCATATTAAAGTCATCTGGTTCAATTTCTTTGTTCAATGTGTGGGGAAAGTGTTGTTCAGAGAGGTAGGTAACTCACTCAAGGTCACACAGTGAGTTATGGGCTGGCAGTAGAATCTGGACCTCAGCCCTTAGTCTAGTGCTCTTTCCCCTTTCTGATGCCACCTGTGTCTTTGTGGCATGCTGGCTATGAATCCTATTCATAAAAGGACCAACCAAGAATGTATATACCAAACCTCACCTGTATGCCATGTACATAAAAGCAAGAATGAATTAAAAATAGTCATGAAGTCTTCTTCGGAGTTTTACCATATTGCTCATTCTTTCTTAATATGGCCGAGATTTCCACTCAACCTTTTTTATATTTGAGAATACTTAGAAGCAACTCAACTGTCCAAAAACGAGATTGGTAAATGATGGTACATGCCCATAATGTAATAATCTTGCAGTTATTTAAAATGATGCTGTAGAATAATAGCTATCAACACAGAGAAGTACAGTAGAATGTTATGTGTAAAGCAGCAGAATTCTTAAGTATACAGGAGTATAACCTTAGTTCAGAAAAAAATAAATCCAGTATGCACAAAAAAAGGGATATCAAAATGTTAACAGTTGTTATAATATCTGGATATTGGATTATGGAGTGATCTTTATTCTTTTCTGTATTTCCATTTTTTTCAATGAAGATTTATTACTTTTATATCAGGGAGAAACAAAAGGTGTTATTCTTTTAAGAAGTTGGCACTAGAAAGATTTATACACAGTCCTCCAAAAAAGTCAGTTGGGAATGCATGCTCTCCTACAATACAAATTCAGATCACAATGTGGCTCCTGACAGCAGTTCTGATAAAAGGATAGGAAAGGTGAATTTGGAATTTGAGTTGTCTTTCCTTATCGGTTCTGGGCCAGATCATTTGATCTCCCTGTTTTCAGTCTTCTGGTGTCTCTTATGGTTGTGATCCTTCTACCTTCTCTGGGGAAGAAGAGGGCAATATGTGTGGGAAGGAGCCATACACATTCAGAAGTACCTTGGAAGTCTTAAATCCTTGGCCATAAAGAGGTCAAAGTGAATGGGTGGTAATGACCGAAGGGACCTGCAGAAACTCAGCTCATGCTTCCGGAATGTGAAATAAAGATAGGACTGGACCCTGGCACTCAGGATTCTCCTGCTGTGTTGGAAGTGAGGCGTGGAAATCCCCTCAGCTGGTGTTTGGCAAATTTGCATGGAATACTCCTTAGCTGAACCGGCTTGGCCTTCAAAACCTGATCAGGGGAGTTTGGGGAAAGCTGAGGTTTCTGTCATCGCGCTCTAACCTCGCGATCCTTCCCAGAGATGACGCTTGCTGTCAGCGCCCACGTTGACCTCCCACAGAGAAAGAGGATTGGGATGCCCCTCTGCTGGGAACAGGGAACAAACAAGATAGCCTGAGGCTCCCGGATGATGGCTTCATGTGGACCACAACTCAGTCTAGATTCTTCTCTCTACTTTGCAGGGGCTTCCTGAGCCACTTGAGAAATGTGCAAATACTTTTGTCTTGCAACTAGAAAAACTGCCAAGTTGAGGGTAGGAGGAAGAGGGACCTCCTTCCCCCAAACCCACTGATGTGAAAACACAGGCCTTTCTTTTCCGTAGGGTGGCTTGACGTGGTTCCAGCTCGACTCTGAGGACTGGTCCCTGAGATTTTGACCTGATCTGGGAAGGTCTGAAAGGCTAATCCGCTCATTCCCATTCCAGACAGTCACNACGGGGAGGCCTGGTGGGCTGCCGTCTATGGGGTCGCACAGAGTCGGACACGACTGAAGTGACTTAGCAGCATGTCATTTAGTTCCCATAAAGCCCTATAAGGTAGGTACTCCTGTTTCAGAGTATTAAGGGAAGATTCAGAGAGGTTAGGCGAATTTCCCAAAGTCATCCAGACAGTAAGGAGAAGAATCAGGACAAGGAACGTGTCCACTTAACACTACGGTGATGCTACCAGAAAATGAAGTCGGCTTCCAGGATCGTCGGCCAGTTCCTGGTAACTTGGAGAAAATGATGGGACTCTCTTCTCCTAGAGTTGTTTTGGTCTCCCAGTCTCTCTCCCATCCACCCATGTAACATAAGGATGCTATTGTGCCTACAGTGTGAATTTCCCAGTTGAGTAAACACTCACCTAGCCAGCTGGATCCCACACCTAGCTGCTTCCTAGTACAAATAAACACTCGCTATTTATAGCATTAATTATCCCGTGCAGTACAATTCTTTGAGGAAAACGTATGATGTGTGCTCAAAAAAGCATTTTTTTTTCCTCCCACACAATCTTGTTAATCAAAAGAGTTGGCAAGAGATCATAAGAACATCATAAGCCTTGCATAGGATGTAAGAAAAATAAAAATACCACTGAATTTAAAGAGGGTGTGTTCATTTCGGAGATGTTTTTGCTTCTTAATGATCATTCTTCCTTTAAGTCTACGAGGCTGTGTTTCTGATGAGGATAGTCCTATTCTGTCTCCAAAGGTTACTCTTTAGTTCAATTTTCCAAGTGACTCTGTAATTTGAAAATAACGTTGTGAAAAAAAANTTCCTTGGGGAAGGAGCAAGAAGGGGCTGAGGAGGAGCAGTAATGTCATTTTAGGGCACTTTGGAAATCACAGGACTGAGTCCTAAGGGGTCTCCTCAAAAACATAGGTGAAAAGTTCTATGCTTTTTTAGGTACATGAACTCCAAATCCCCTAACTTCTCTCTCATTCTAAAGAGCAAGCTGGGATGAAAGTGACAGTGACCTTCTCATGGGGGAAATCTTGAATCTCTTCTCAATTATTAGAACAAAATAAATTATTTTCAAGCCACAAGTTGTTATGGGAACAATTTTCCTGTGACTTAGGTCATATCTGTTAGAGACACTCGGTTGCTTCCCAACACAGTTGAGAACTGTGTTTCTAACACACTCTACCTTTGATAATAGACAGTCCTATACAGTTCACAGACTTCCCAGATGGCTCAGTGGTAAAGAATCTGCCTGCCAGTGCAGGAGATGTGGGTTCGATCCTTGGGTCAGGAAGATTCCCTAGAGAAGGAAATGGCAACCAACTCCAGTGTTCTTGCCGGGGGAATCCCATGGACAGAAGAGCCTGGCGGGCTATAGTCCATGAGGTCACAGAGAGCTGGACATGACTTAGCGACTAAACAACAGCAATAATATATGGTTCACTGTGAGTGTTATCTCCCTAAAAGTATTATAGGACCATGGTGTTAGGACTGGAAGGCATATTAAAGTCATCTGGTTCAATTTCTTTGTTCAATGTGTGGGGAAAGTGTTGTTCAGAGAGGTAGGTAACTCACTCAAGGTCACACAGTGAGTTATGGGCTGGCAGTAGAATCTGGACTCTCAGCCCTTAGTCTAGTGCTCTTTCCCCTTTCTGATGCCACCTGTGTCTTTGTGGCATGCTGGCTATGAATCCTATTCATAAAAGGACCAACCAAGAATGTATATACCAAACCTCACCTGTATGCCATGTACATAAAAGCAAGAATGAATTAAAAATAGTCATGAAGTCTTCTTCGGAGTTTTACCATATTGCTCATTCTTTCTTAATATGGCCGAGATTTCCACTCAACCTTTTTTATATTTGAGAATACTTAGAAGCAACTCAACTGTCCAAAAACGAGATTGGTAAATGATGGTACATGCCCATAATGTAATAATCTTGCAGTTATTTAAAATGATGCTGTAGAATAATAGCTATCAACACAGAGAAGTACAGTAGAATGTTATGTGTAAAGCAGCAGAATTCTTAAGTATACAGGAGTATAACCTTAGTTCAGAAAAAAATAAATCCAGTATGCACAAAAAAAGGGATATCAAAATGTTAACAGTTGTTATAATATCTGGATATTGGATTATGGAGTGATCTTTATTCTTTTCTGTATTTCCATTTTTTTCAATGAAGATTTATTACTTTTATATCAGGGAGAAACAAAAGGTGTTATTCTTTTAAGAAGTTGGCACTAGAAAGATTTATACACAGTCCTCCAAAAAAGTCAGTTGGGAATGCATGCTCTCCTACAATACAAATTCAGATCACAATGTGGCTCCTGACAGCAGTTCTGATAAAAGGATAGGAAAGGTGAATTTGGAATTTGAGTTGTCTTTCCTTATCGGTTCTGGGCCAGATCATTTGATCTCCCTGTTTTCAGTCTTCTGGTGTCTCTTATGGTTGTGATCCTTCTACCTTCTCTGGGGAAGAAGAGGGCAATATGTGTGGGAAGGAGCCATACACATTCAGAAGTACCTTGGAAGTCTTAAATCCTTGGCCATAAAGAGGTCAAAGTGAATGGGTGGTAATGACCGAAGGGACCTGCAGAAACTCAGCTCATGCTTCCGGAATGTGAAATAAAGATAGGACTGGACCCTGGCACTCAGGATTCTCCTGCTGTGTTGGAAGTGAGGCGTGGAAATCCCCTCAGCTGGTGTTTGGCAAATTTGCATGGAATACTCCTTAGCTGAACCGGCTTGGCCTTCAAAACCTGATCAGGGGAGTTTGGGGAAAGCTGAGGTTTCTGTCATCGCGCTCTAACCTCGCGATCCTTCCCAGAGATGACGCTTGCTGTCAGCGCCCACGTTGACCTCCCACAGAGAAAGAGGATTGGGATGCCCCTCTGCTGGGAACAGGGAACAAACAAGATAGCCTGAGGCTCCCGGATGATGGCTTCATGTGGACCACAACTCAGTCTAGATTCTTCTCTCTACTTTGCAGGGGCTTCCTGAGCCACTTGCGAAATGTGCAAATACTTTTGTCTTGCAACTAGAAAAACTGCCAAGTTGAGGGTAGGAGGAAGAGGGACCTCCTTCCCCCAAACCCACTGATGTGAAAACACAGGCCTTTCTTTTCCGTAGGGTGGCTTGACGTGGTTCCAGCTCGACTCTGAGGACTGGTCCCTGAGATTTTGACCTGATCTGGGAAGGTCTGAAAGGCTAATCCGCTCATTCCCATTCCAGACAGTCACAGTTTAGGGCTGCTGGTGGATACAGTCTATACTGTGGAAAGGAGCAATGTGATTACAATTGGTTTTATGGGCTCTTGGGAGCCAGCAGGGAGGCTTCCTCTGTCATAATGTGGGGCTGACCACCAGGATGACCTGGGCAGACAGCCTCTGGGATGGCTCTCTGATCTTTAGCTGATCGACCTCCTCTTCAGCAGAGACATTAGCAGAAGTCTCGAATGCGAGCAGGGCACGTCCTTCTGGACTGTGTGCGACCTCCTGTTTTAATCACTGTTGCTCTTGATCTGCTGCTCCAGGAAATCTGAAATGACTCTTGCTGTTGGAGCAAATGACAAGTCTTGAAAGCCTGTGCTGGTGACATCTTGCCAACTTTCAAGGCTTAGCTCAGATGCAGTTTTTACAGTGAAGCTCTCTCTCATCCTTCGTTTTCCATTCCTTCCTATCTCCAGCCTATGTTTCAGACCTTGACTTAGCCCTCATTTCTTTCTGCTGTGCATTTCAGTTCATTGCTTGCCTGTCTGTCTGTACCTCTGAGCTATAAACTCCACAGCGTTCTTCACTATGCTGGCCTTGTGTAGGTGCCCATTAAATGCCTGGTGGTTTGAAATAAAAGGGTGGGCCCGGTCGTACTGGTGTACTCCAACTTTGCCAATTGCTTTGACCATTTCTGGTCCCACACTAAGTTTATTTTCTTCCCCTTAATACCTACCTTAGTATGGGAGGCTGAGGCAGTCCATTGATTCAACAATAAATAAGAAGTGAGCAAAGATGAGCCTTTTCCCAATGGCTCAGTGGGTAAAGAACCTGCCTACAATGCAGGAGGCTCAGGAGACACTGGTTCAATCCCTGAGTTGGGAAGATCCCCTGGAGGAGGAAATGGCAACCCATTCCAGTATTCTTGCCTGAAAAATACCATGAACAAGGAGCCTGTAGCGATACAGTACAAAGGTTTGCAGAGTCGGATATGACTGAGCAGCTGAGCACACATACCACAGCCTTAGGCAAAGTTCTGTTCCTGGGTTGTGAGACTGGAATGTGCCAGCACAATCAGCCAAGGGCTTCTATCTCCTTCTTTTGGGGCTTCCCTGGTGTCTCAGATGGTAAAGAATCTGCCTGAAATGCAAGAGACCTGGGTTTGATCCCTTGGTCAGGAAGAACCCCTGGAGAAAGGAATGACTACCCACTCTAACATTTTTGCCCGGAGAATTGCACCGACAGAGGAGTCTGGTGGGCTCTAGTTCATAGGGTTGCCAAGAGTTAGACGTGACTGAGTGACTAACACTTTCACTTTTCACTTTCAGTAAGAGGAATGCCTGGCCCCCAACCTTGGAAGACTTGTAATGGAGCCACGAAGAAAACAGTACCCACCTGAAGCAAATAAGAACATGCTGGATGGTGCTGGAAGTTGTGGACAAGGTCACAGGGACTGTCAGAGAGGCCATTCTGGAGGGGAACAATCTCCCTTTGCACCTTAATGATGGGAAGGAGTCTGATGAACCAGTCTATCATTTTCCAAGCAAGAAGAGGAAAGAACTTGGAATTAGTATCAAAGATTTGAGTTTATTTTCTGACACTGACCTTTTCTAGGCCAAAGACAAGCCACCTAACCACTCTAGCCCCCTATTTTTAAAAATGAGAATCCTGAAGAAAGACTGCTTGGCTTTCCTTCTGGGATGCTGGTGGCATAAAGGAGTGAAACCTTTTGGAAATAGTAAAAGCATATATAAATATCACTTCTTAATATTTCCCTTATCAGTAGGGAGGATGCGTGATCTGCTTGCATGTTTTTAGAGGCAGTTTATTCCATTTGTTAAGGCAATTCATTGTGTGAGTCCCTGTAGAACATTTTACGTCTTTCTGACCCACTCTGATTTTTGCTAAACTCCAGCTGTGTACATTGAGGTTTTTTCCAATGCATTCTAGTGCTTTAAAACAGTCTTTTAATCCAGTTGTTGTTTAGTTGCTAAGTTGTGTCTGACTCTATGTAACCCCATGGACTGCAGCACACCAGGCTTCCCTGTCCTTCACTGTCTACCAGAGTTTGCTCAGATTCATGTCCGTTGAGTCCATGATGCCGTCCCACCATCTCATCCTCCATCAGCTGCTTCTCCTCTTGCCTTCAAACTTCCCCAGCATCAGGATTTTTTCCAGTGAGTTGGCTCTTTGTATCAACTGGCCAAAGTATTGGAGCTCTAGCTTCAGCATTAGTCCTTCTACTGAATATTCAGCATTTATTTTCTTTAGGATTGACTGGTTTGATTTCTCTGCAGTCCAAGGGACTCTCAAGAGTCTTCTCCAACACCACAGTTCAAAAGCATCAGGTCTTTGGTGTTCAGCCTTTATAGTCTAACTCTCATATCTGTATGACTACCGGAAAAACAAAAGCTTTGACTATATGGTCTTTTGTTGGCAAAGTGATGTCTCTGCTATTTAATATGCTGTCTAGGTTTGTCATAACTTTTCTTCCAAGGAGCGAGTATCTTTCATGGCTGTAGTCACCATCTTCAGCGATTTTGGGGCCCAAGAAAATAAAATCTCTCACTGCTTCTACTTTTCCCCTTATATTTGCCTTAAAATGATGGGACTGGATATCATGATCTTGGTTTTATGAGTGTTGAGTTTTAAGCCAGCTTTTTCACTCTCCTCTTTTACCCTCATCAAGAGGCTCTTTAGTTCCTCTTCACTTTCTGCCTTTAGAATGGTATCATCTGCATATCTGAGGTTGTTGATATTTCTCCTGGCAATCTTGATTCCAGCTTGTGATTCATGCAGCTCAGCATTTTGCATGGTGTACTCTGCTGCTGCTGCTGCTGCTAAGTCGCTTCAGTCGTGTCTGACTCTGTGTGACCCCATAGACGGCAGTCCACCAGGCTCCCCCATCCCTGGGATTCTCTAGGCGAGAATACTGGAGTGGGTTGCCATTTCCTTCTCCAATGCATGAAAGTGAAAGGTCAAAGTGAAGTCACTCAGTCATGTCCGACTCTTAGCAACCCCATGGGCTGCAGCCTACTAGGCTCCTCCATCCATGGGATTTTCCAGGCAAGAGTATTAGAGTGGGGTGCCATTGCCTTCTCCAATGGTGTACTCTACATAGAAGTTAAACAAGCAAGGCAACAATTACAGCCTTGTTGTACTCCTTTCCCACTTTTGAACCAGTCCGTTGTTTCATGTCCTGTTATAACTGTTGCTTCTTGTCCCACATACAGGTTTCTCAGGAGATAGGTGAGATGGTATTCCAATCTCTTTAAAAATTTTCCACAATTTTTTGTGTTCTACACAGTCAAAGGCTTTAACATAGTCAGTGAAGCAGAAGTAGATGTTTTTCTGGAATTCTCTTACTTTCTTTATGATCCAATGAATGTTGACAATTTGATCTTTAGTTCCTCTGCCTTTTCTAAATCTAGCTTGAACATCTGAAATTTCTTGATTCACATACTGCTGAAGCCAAGCTTTAAGGATTGTTTATGCTTGAGTATAACCTTACTAGCATGCAACATGAGCACAGTTGTATGGTAGTTTGAACATTCTTTGACATTGCCCTTCTTTGAGATTGGAATGAAAACTGATGTTTTTCAGTCTGGTGGCCACTGCTGAGCTTTTCAAATTTCCTGACATATTGATTGCAGCTTTTTAACTGCATCGTCTTTTAGGATTTGAAATAGCTCAACTAGAATTCTATCACCTCCACTAGTTTTATTTGTAGTAATGCTTCCTAGGGCTTCCCTTGTAGCTTAGTTGGTAAAGAATCTGCCTGCAGTGCAGGAGACCTGGGTTCGATCCCTAGGTTGGGAAGATCNTCTTTTAGGATTTGAAATAGCTCAACTAGAATTCTATCACCTCCACTAGTTTTATTTGTAATAATGCTTCCTAGGGCTTCCCTTGTAGCTTAGTTGGTAAAGAATCTGCCTGCAGTGCAGGAGACCTGGGTTCGATCCCTAGGTTGGGAAGATCCCCTGGAGAAGGAAATGGCAACCCACTCCAGTATCCTTGCCTGGAAAATCTCATGGACAGAGGAGCCTGGTGGGCTGCATGCAGTCTGTGGGGTTGCAAAGAGTCAGGCACGACTAGGAGACTAACACTTACTTACATTTAATGCTTCCTAAGGCCCACTTGACTTCACCCTTCTATCTGGCTGTAGGTGAGTGACCACACCATCATGGTTATCTGGGTCATTAAGACCATTTTTGTATAGTTCTTTAGGTATTCTTGCTACCTCTTCATAATCTCTTTTGCTTCTTTTGGGTCCTTACTCTTTCTGTCCTTTATCATGCCCATCCTTGCATGAAATGTTGAATGAAAATGAAAAACATTACATGAAATGTTCCCTTGATATCTCCAGTTTTCTTGAAAAGACTTCTAGTCTTTCCCATTCTATTGTTTACTTCTACTTCTTTGCATGGTTCATTGGAGAAGGCCTTATCTTTCCTTGCTATTCTCTGGAACTCTTCATTCAGTTGGGTATGTCTTTTCCTTTCTCCTTTACTTTTTGCTTCTCTTCTTTCCTCAGCTATTTGTAAAGTTTCCTCAGACAGCCATTTTGCCTTCTTGCATTTCTTTTTCTTTGGGATGATTTTGGTCACTGCCTCCTGGACAATGTTATGAACCTCTCTGTCCACAATTATTCAGGCACTCCGTCGACCAAATCTAATCCCTTGAATCTATTCATCATCTCCACTGTATAATTATAAGGGATTTGATTTAGGTCATAGCTGAATGGCCTAGTGGTTTCCCTTACTTTCTTCACTTTAAGCCCAAATTTTGCAATAAGGAGCTCAGGATCTGAAGCACAGTCATTTCCAGGTCTTGTTTTTGCTGATGCTATAGAGTCTCTCTATCTTTGGCTGCAAAGAATATAATCAATCTAATTTCAGTTTTGACTATCTGGTGAAGTCTATGTGTAGAGTTGTCTTTTGTGTTGTTGGACGAGGGTGTTTGCTATGACCACTGTGTTCTCTTGGCAATCTCACTTAACCTTTGCCCTGCTTCATTTTGTATTTCCAGGCCAAATTTGGCTGCTACTCCATGTATCTCTTGGCTTCCTCTTTTTGCATTCCAATTCCCTATGATGAAAAGGACGTCTTCTTTTGGTGTTAGTTCTAGAAGGTCTTCATAGAATTGATCAACTTCAGCTTCTCTGGCCTCACTGGTTGGGACCTAGACTTGGGTTACTGTAATGCTGAGTCTAACTCAATGAAACTAAGCCATGCCCATGGGGCAACCCAGACCAGTGGGTCATGGTGGAGAGGTCTGACAGAATGTGATCCATTGAAGAAGGGAATGGCAAACCACTTCAGTATTCTTGCCTTGAGAACCCCATGAACAGTATGAAAAAGCAAAATGATAGGATACTGAAAGAAGAACTCCCCAGGTCAGTAGGTGTCCAACACGCTACTGGAGATCAGTGGAGAAATAAATCCAGGAAGAATGAAGGGATGGAGCCAAAGCAAAAACAATACCCAG
>SJYV01035466.1:0-18100 GCA_006410875.1 Neotragus pygmaeus
GAAAGGGAAAGACTAGAGATCTCTTCAAGAAAATTAGAGATACCAAGGGAACATTTCATCCAAAGGTGGCCTCGATAAAGGACAGAAATGGTACGGACTTAACAGAAGCTGAAGATATTAAGAAGAAGAAGTGGCAAGAATACACAGAAGAACTGTACAAAAAAGATCTTCACAATTCAGAGAATCACAATGAACAAAGCTAGTGGAGGTGATAGAATTCCAGTTGAGCTATTTTAATCCTCAGAGATGATGCTGTGAAAGTGCTGCACTCAATATGCCAGCACATTTGGAAAACTCAGCAGTGGCCACAGGACTGGAAAAGGTCAGTTTTCTTTCCAATCCTTAACAAAGGCACTGCCAAAGAATACTCAAACTACTGTCCCATTGCACTCATTTCACACGCTAGTAAACTAATGGTCAAAATTCTCCAAGTCAGGCTTCAACAATACACGAAGCGTTAACTTCCAGATGTTCAAGCTGGTTTTAGAAAAGGCAGAGGAACCAGATATCAAATTGCCAACATGCTCTGGACCATTGAAAAAGCAAGAGAGTTCCAGAAAAACATGTATTTCTGCTTTATTGACTATGCCAAAGCCTTTGACTGTGTGGATCACAATAAACTATGGAAAATTCTGAAAGAGATGGGAATACCAGACCACCTGACCTGCCTCTTGAGAAATCTGTATTCAGATCAGAAAGCAACAGTTATAACAACATCGAACAACAGACTGGTTCCAAATAGGAAAAAGAGTACATCAAGGCTGTATATTGTCACGGTGCTTATTTAACTCATATGCAGAGTACATCATGAGAAATGCTAGACTGGATGAAGCACAAGCTGGAATCAAGATTGCTGTGAGAAACATCAATAACCTCAGATATGCAGATGATACCACCCTTATGGCAGAAAGTGAATAACTAAAGAGCCTCTTGATGAAAGTGAAAGAGGAGAGTGAAAAAATTGGCTTAAAGCTCAACATTCAGAAAACTAAGATCATGGCATATGGTCCCATCACTTCATGGCAAATTGATGGAGAAACAGTGAAAACAGTGGCAGAGTTTATTGTGGGGGGCTCCAAAATCACTGCTGTTCTTGCCTGGAGAATCCCAGGGATGGGGGAGCCTGGTGGGCTGACGTCTATGGGGTTGCACAGAGTCAGACATGACTAAAGCAACTTAGCAGCAGCAGCAGCAGACATCATATTAAAAAGCAGAGACATTATTTTGCCAACAAAGTTCCGTCTAGTCAAGGCTATGGTTTTTCCAGTTGTCATGTATGGATGTGAGAGTTGGACTATAAGGAAAGCTGAGCACCGAAGAATTGATGCTTTTGAAGTGTGGTGTTGGAGAAGACTCTTGAGAGTCCCTTGGACTGCAAGGAGATCCAACCAGTCCATCTTAAANTTGTGGGGGGCTCCAAAATCACTGCTGTTCTTGCCTGGAGAATCCCAGGGATGGGGGAGCCTGGTGGGCTGACGTCTATGGGGTTGCACAGAGTCAGACATGACTAAAGCAACTTAGCAGCAGCAGCAGCAGACATCATATTAAAAAGCAGAGACATTATTTTGCCAACAAAGTTCCGTCTAGTCAAGGCTATGGTTTTTCCAGTTGTCATGTATGGATGTGAGAGTTGGACTATAAGGAAAGCTGAGCACCGAAGAATTGATGCTTTTGAAGTGTGGTGTTGGAGAAGACTCTTGAGAGTCCCTTGGACTGCAAGGAGATCCAACCAGTCCATCTTAAAGGAAATCAGTCCTGAATGTTCATTGGAAGGAGTGATGTTGAAGCTGATTCATTTGAAAAGACCTTGATGCTGGGAAAGATTGAAGGCAGGAGTAGAAGGGGACGACAGAGGATGAGATGGTTGGATGGCATCACTGACTCAATAGACATGAGTCTGAGTGAACTCGGGAGTTGGTGATGGACAGGGAGGCCTGGCGTGGGGCACTCCATGGGGTCGCAAAGAGTCGGACTCAACTGAGCTACTGAACTGAACTGAACCACTATGTATCTCTTGCTATGTTGATGTTGTAGTTTAGTCGCTGAGTCATGTCTGACTCTTCAACTCCATGGACTTTAGCTCACCAGGCACCTCTGTCCATGAGATTTAGGCAAAAATACCTTAGTGGGTTGCCATCTCCTTCTCCAGGAGATCTTCTCCTCCCAGGAACTGAAGCTATTGGTAGGCGAGTTCTTTACTACTAAGCCACAAAGGAAGCCCCTTTGCTCACTATAGCAAGTACTTCATACACACATATCTCATTTACTCTTTACAATAGCCTGCAGGCAGTTACTTTATCTCCACTGTGTAAACGTGGAGGCTGAGGCTCAGTGAGCTTCAGTGGATTCTCAAGAACACAGAGCTGAGAAGTGGCAGAGTTGGGATTTAAATCCAGGCCTGTGCCCTGAATGCATTGTTTAGCATGCTTCTCTTCAGAACCATTCTGCTCATTTATTAATGTTGTGAAAGAATATTTCAATGAAACAAAATCTTTTCAAGTGTGTAGAATATATTCACTTTTCGAAATAGAGGTGAGTTCTTGCTATTTTCAGTTCTGTCATTCTACGTATTGATCTTCTTAAACTCATCTCATCCTTCCTTGAAGTAACATGACTGCGTGGTCTACCTCAGGCTTTCGCCCCGTCTCCAGTCACAGTAACAGCTCCACTTTCCCATATCTGCAGGGGTCTAGTTGGTTTTCTGCCACATAGTTCATAGGATAGGGGCAGCTTAAAATATTTTATTTTAGTACCAAACAGGCCCACAAATGTTGTGTTCAGTGGCCCTTGCAAGGGGAACAGTAGTCTTAAACCACTGACCCTTGGATAGTAAATAGTAGTATCTGATGATATTTAAAATAAAAATTAGATTTTGCATCTTTTCTGTGGAAGCTTCAAAAAATTGCCTCACTAAGACAACTGATGCAGTTTGTGGAGACACAACAGTGTTATTACTGACGTCATTGGCGCTGGTCTTTGCCATCCTGCTTAAATCTGCCCAGGATCAGTCAGCCAGCCTGGCATCTTTCTGTCCCAGCTCCCCTCCCTCTGTTCCTACCAACTCCTCTGCCAACAGCTGCTATGTGAAAAACTGATTCTCTTCCAGTTCCTTCCAGTATTTAACATGAAGGTTATAAGGTGAGGGTCAGCTGGGTCAGCTGGGCCATAATGAAAGTCTAGGAGAAGCAAGATGAAAATAAAGAAGAATTTTGAAAAATTTTAAAGAAAAGAAGGAGAAAATATCTCAAGGGAGAGGCCCTGGTAAAAAGCAGTTTGCTCCACTGGCCAGCAGTACAGCTTGAGAGGAATTTTGCCACGAGTATTCGCTAATTATTGAATTTAATTAAAGTAACCTTGGTGACCAAAACCACAACTTACTGTTAAAGATTTGTGTGTAAAGCACTGGAAAGGAGATCAGTATTTTACAGTAACATACTTTGTAAAGAGGAAATTATAAATATGGGGAAAGGGTAGTTGCTGCCATTTCTACCAGGGTGAAGTTCCTCTACTAACTCTGCTAAAGTGTTTTCCTTCTTCCATTAGAATTGGAAATTTTACTTGATCTTCTTTAGATGCAACTATACATCCATTTGACTTCCCTGCTGGCTCAGATGGTAAAGTGTCTGCCTGCAATACGGGAGACCCTGGGTTGCGAAGATCTCCTGGAGAAGGAAATGGCAACCCACTCCAGTATTCCTGCCTGGACAATCCCGGGGACGGAGAAGCCTGGTAGGCTACAGTCCATGGGGTTGCAAAGAGTCAGACATGACTGAGCAACTTCACTTCAAACATTCATTTATCCATTCAGGAATACTTAACTGTTTATTTCTTATATATACTATATCCTAGGCTAAGGAAGTTAACACAAACATATACACAAATAATCACAAGAAGGTGATTAAGTGATGTCAGAAAATGTGACCTGTTCTCTAACCAAAGAATGTACATATGTCTAAGGCCCTCGGTGGAGCAGAGTCCTCGTGTGCTGCCAGACAGCTGCCATGAGAGGCCTTCAGTTCAGTCACTCAGTGGTGTCTGACTCTTTGCAACCCATGAATCGCAGCATGCCAGGCCTCCCTATCCATCACCATCTCCCGGAGAGGCCTTACTGCATAATAGCTAAGGACACATACTCAGAACCAAGTATCAACCTAGTTCCTCCATTAGTCAGCTTGTCATCTGGGATGGTTTCCTGCCTTATTAAAGATACAATTTCCTCATGCATAAAAAGGAGACAAGATGCTACTTACTTCAGAGGGTGGTAGCAAAGCTTAACTGAAGTCACCCAGGTGAAATGGGCACAGCACCTCGTCCAGGGCAAGTGCTGAAGACATATTCATACTAGTACTATTGTGCTTGATGTATCCATCAGGATGATCAGGCTTAAGCAATGAAGTATGGCTTTGGCTAATATAGGCAGATAAAAAGGACCATGGTAATTTATGGGGATAGCTTAGAGACTTAAGAGGTAAAGAATTAGATAATGGAAGGGGCAGAAATCAGGGATCTGCATAACAGCAGGAAGAGTCTTTGTAGGGGACTACTGTCTGGTTTTCACTCTGAATATCACTGGGCTCAGACTTACATTCCAGGGAGTAAGTAGGTGATAGGCTTACATGTTGGACCCACGATTAGCCCACCCACCTCTTGGAAAGATAAAGGTGCAGAGAAAACTCCTTAGAAGCTGTGGTATTTTTTGGTCAAGGGGAAGAGAAAAGGAGATGTTCACAGTGAGAAGTCTAAGGCCAAACAGCAGCATCACTACTGGTAGTAGGGTGAAATCTGCCGGTGTGGTCAGGGAGAGGGAAGATTGTGGTGATATGCATAAGGAGGGCCAGACTTTCCAGGAGTTTCTGGAAGGCCAGCAAGAGGGGTTCAGAGTTGGTGTGTTAGGAATTTAGGAGACACTGAAGGGATTAAATATAGATTAAACATAGATTAACATATGTTTCATATATAGAGTTTGGCAGGGTTGGGTAGTATAATGTGGAAAGGGGAGAAAGAAAGCAGTTTAGACTCCAGAACACTGCATAATTCTCCATTTCTGTATTGAACTAGATGGGGATATTGGGAAAGGATAAAAAAGTCTAGACGAGAAAGATGTTGCCTTTTTTCAGAAAAAAATAATTTTTCAAAAGTCAACAGGATAGCTAACATCAAAATGTCAGATAAGAACAAGAGTTAAGTGAAAGTGAAGTCGCTCAGTCGTGTCCGACTCTTCACGACCCCATGGACTGTAGCCTACCAGGCTTCTCCATCCATGGGATTCTCCAGGCAAGAATACTGGAGTGGGGTGCCATTTTCTTCTCCAGAGGATCTTCCCGACCCAGGGATCGAACCCAGGTCTCCCACATTGCAGGCAGACACTTTAACCTCTGAGCCACCAGAGAAGCCTGAACAAGAGTTAGAGAGTATGTAAAGAAAATGGTACCTTCATACCTTACCAATGGAAATGGAAAGTGGTACAATTTTTATACTTTGGAAAACAGTCTGACCATTTCTCAAATGATCCATCTCAGGGTTACTATATGGCCTAGGAATTCTATTCCTTGGTATGTGCCTAAGTAAAATTAAAACATATGTACACATAAGCAGTTGTGCATGAATGTCTATAACATCCTTATTCACAGTAACCAAAAAGTGGAAAAATCGAGATGTCCACCAGCTTATGAAGGGATAAACAAAACATGACATAGCTGGACAATGGAATATTATTTGGCCATAAAAAGGAATACTGCTGCTGCTAACTCTCTTCAGTCGTGACCAACTCTGTGTGACCCCATAGACGGCAGCCCACCGAGCTCCCCCGTCCCTGGGATTCTCCAGGCAAGAACACTGGAGTGGGTTGCCATTTCCTTCTCCAATGCATGAAAGTGAAAAGTGAAAGTGAAGTCGCTCAGTCATGTCTGACTCTTCGCAATCCCATGGACGGCGGCCCACCAGGCTCCTCCATCCATGGGATTTTCCAGGCAAGAGGGCTGGAGTGGGGTGCCATTGCCTTCTCCAAAAAAGGAATGAAGCATTGATATAAACTACAGCATATATGGAGCTTGAAAGCATTAAGCCAAGTGAAAGGAGACTGCATGATGTATTCATACGAAAGTCCAGAACAGGTAAATCTATAGAGAGACAAAGTAGAGTAGAGGTTTCTTAGGGCTGGAGGAGGGAAGGACTAGAATGGGAGGGTGCAGAGTAGGGGGGATAGCTTGAGAGAGCATGTTTTCTTTTTGAGGTGTCTCAAGCGCTCTAAAATTGACTGTGATGATGGTCACACACATATACAACTGTCCTAAAAGCCCATTGAACTGTACAATTTAAATGGGGAAAATGGCATGATATGTGAACTATATCTCAATAAAATGCTTTGAAAAAAGTCATCAGGATGTGGCAACTTAGGATAATGGGGAATGAAGCAGAGGAATAAATCTATGATAGTCACAATGCAAACCATGTGGGTCAGAGGGAGACTACAGTATAGTGACAAAAAGAAGGTGGACAGAAGGGACCTGACTGGGTGGCAGAAAGAAATGTACACAGGCGTGCCTGTGTACCTGATACCCAGGCAATGAGTCCACAGTGGAAGAGCCGTGCTGAGTGCTGAAGAACTGTTGCCTTCTAACTGTGGTGCTGACTCTTGAGAGCCCCTTGGACTACAAGGAGATCCAGGCAATCCTAAAGGAAATCAACCCTGAATATTCATTGAAAGGACTGATGCTGAAGCTGAATCTCCAGTATTTTGACCAACATCATGATGTGAAAAGCTGACTCATTGGAAAAGACCCTAATGCTGGGAAAGATTGAAGGCAAAAGGAGAAGAGGGCAGCACAGGACAAGATGACCGGATGGCATCATTGGCTCAACGGACGTGAGTCTGAGCAAACCCCAGAAGATAGCGAAGGACAGGGAAGCCTGGTGTGCTATAGTCCATGGGGTTGCAAAGAGTTAGGCACGACTTTGTGACAGAACAACAATAACAAAAAAGTTTTACAAGTGACCAAGAAACAATGACCAACCTAGATAGCATATTCAAAAGCAGAGACATTACTTTGCCGACTAAGGTCCGTCTAGTCAAGGCTATGGCTTCTCCTGTGGTCATGTATGGATGTGAGAGTTGGACTGTGAAGAAGGCTGAGCGCCGAAGAATTGATGCTTTTGAACTGTGGTGTTGGAGAAGACTCTTGAGAGTCCCTTGGACTGCAAGGAGATCCAACCAGTCCATTCTGAAGGAGATCAGCCCTGGGATTTCTTTGGAAGGATTGATGCTAAAGCTGAAACTCCAGTATTTTGGCCACCTCATGCGAAGAGTTGACTCACTGGAAAAGACTTTGATGCTGGGAGGGATTGGGGGCAGGAAGAGAAGGGGACGACAGAGGATGAGATGGCTGGATGGCATCACGGACTTGATGGACGTGAGTCTGAGTGAACTCCAGGAACTGGTGATGAACGGGGAGGCCTGGTGTGCTGCGATTCATGGGGTAGCAAAGAGTCGGACACGAATGAGCGACTGAACTGAACTGAACTGAACTGAAGAAACAAAGGATGTGAGAGTGCTCTTGGGTCACCTAAAGTTCCTCTTCCTGGAGACACGGGCTTGTTTTATAATGACAGAGGAATGCATCAGACCAGATTTCAAAAAGGTTGTACAAGTTTAGACGTAGAAAAAAGACGTTCATTTTCTTCACAGGGCTAGGTGGCAAGTTATTAAACAATACAGTGTTTCTGTTATTACAATACTGTCTTCAATTCTGTGTGTTGACTTCAGATCCTGGCTCACCTCCACATGCCCCTCCCCAGCTAGTTCACTGTCCTGCACTTAAGGACTACTCAATAATTCTTAGTAATCTCAATTTTAGATTTTCACTTTCACTAATCTACCCAACATTGGAGATACAAAGATAGTCCACATGATCAACCCATACCCCCCCAGCTCCATCTGCATCCTCCTACAATTCCGCACAGATATTCTGATTGCCTTTCTGTGATTTTGTACCCTCTATAAGATTGTTCTTGTTGATTCTAAGATGTGAGTGAAACAATATCACACACTGCAGATGACTCATCCTATTTCTGGCATTTCTTCCCTCCTTGTTTCTGGTTTACAAAAATCCAAGGAAAACCAATAGTGGATGATACCTAGAGAGAACGATGGTAAGCCCCACCTGCTGATCTGAAGATGTTTTAAAAATCAGATCACTGACCAATCTCTACACATTGTGTCAAACTGACCAATCTCTATACACCGTGAAACACACCTATGTCAAACTGGGCCTAATACAAGAAAGGCTGTGGTCTCTCTCTTGCAGTGATGAAAATTTACTTTTCTCTCTACTGAGGAATCAAAATCATGTCTGGTCATGAATGTTTCAGGTCTGAGCCTGGCACTTCGTGGACATTGTCTTTTTTAATGTTCACTGAGATGAGAAAACAGACCCAGAAAAGCAAAGGGATTTGCCCTCAATCACTTAGGCAGGATTTCTGTTTACAAAGACTGGCTGGTAGCTAATACACTACAGTGGCTTGAAATGTTTAATGCCCACCATTCAATAATACCTTTGGACAGCGGCAGCCTCTCAACTCCAACCCTGTTGCGTTGCTCGGCCATCTCCCAGCTTGGACCGGCCTCAGCAGAACCAAATACAGAAGCTCCTGGCTGCTCAGGGATGGAGGAGCCTGAAGCAGGCCTGGTGTTCTGCCTCACTGTTCAGACACTTTGATACTGACCACCTCTCAACGAAATATTACCAAATAATTCATTCCCACCCTTCATTTTAAAGACCACGCTCATTTAAAAGGAAATGTAATCCATATGTTTCTAGTTCCCTACATTCAAGTCACTAACAATACATGCTTTTGCAATGGCTACTTCATGTCCAAATGTCTTTGGAGAATTTTTTTTTTTTTCACGAGGGCAGGAAACTGTATTTTGGACAAGAGTAATCATCGAAAGGTTTAAGTTCACAACTTGAAAATTCAAACCCATAAGGTTTAAATTGTAAACTTGCCCACTTCGTATTCTGAAAGGGCTCCAAAGAGCAATAATAGCAAGGATCTGGCAAGTATTAATACATGAACATCTGGAAAAGGGAGGTGAGGTGCAATAAGGGGAGAGGACAATGACCGATGCGGATGCCCTCAGGAAGCCAGGCCAGGGCAGGGTGCTTGGACGGATCCAGAAGACACTGCGTGCTTGTACTGCTGATGTTCCTGTTATGAAATCAGTAGTGGCGGCAGCAGCCAGGAGAACACACCAGGAGCCACAAGGGAATCGGGGTCAAAAACAGAGCGAGCACTTGGATCTGTATTTTACATAAAACTGAAAAATCCGTGGCTGGGCTCTGAGGCCCCTATTTGTTCAAATGTCATAGGAAAGGGTCTCTCCTTCTGCTACATTACAGGTAATAAAAGTATGGAAAGCTAACTTTTCAGTCTGTGGATTAAACAGTAACTCTCTTGAGCTCTATGTACTGCAGTGCCTTATTATGTGTTTCTTTTTATCTCAATTTAGATAGCACCAAGGATTTTCTCAATTGTGATGAACATCACAAAATGGAAATAAAATTTGACTAGCTTGGGACTTCCCTGGTGGTATAGTGGAAAAGAATCTGCCTGCCAATGCAGGGGACACAGGTTCGATCCCTGGTCTGGGAAGATTCCATACGCCTCAGGGCAACTAGGCCCGAGAGCCACAACTACTGATCTTACATGCTGCAGCTCCTGAAGCCAGGGCACCTATGTGCCACAGCAAGAGAAGCCAGTAGTGGGAAGCCCAGGCCTGGCAACAAAGAGTAGCCCCCGCTCGCTGCAGCTAGGGAAAGCCTGCACAGAGCAGCAAAGACCCACTGCAACTAGGGAAAGCCTGCACAAAGCAGCAAAGACCCAGTGCAGCTAGGGAAAGTCTGCACAGAGCAGCAAAGACCCAGTGCAGCTAGGGAAACCCTGCACAGAGCAGCAAAGACCCAGTGCAGAGAAAAGTAAATCTACAATATTTTTTTTTAAAGCACTGTTTCTTTAAAAAATAAAGTTGACTGGCTTGAAAAGAATAAATAAATTCTTCCTAAAATTGTTGAAATGTAAATATTTCCTATTATTAATTGTAAGATAATAGAAAACGAAGACTGAGGGCTGTAAGACTGAGGGCTGACCAGTTGGGCATTTTCTTGAAGAAAAATTAAAATTACACGATTCCTAGCTAAAGGACTAGCGATGGAAGTAACGATTTAAAAAAATGCATGACGGGTTTCTCCCATGACATCGTGGGCCTCACAGAGAAGTAGGGAGCACAGGAGAACGTGAAATGACAGTCTCACAGACAAAGTCCACACTGACGAGCTCCAACTCTTTCTGCCATGAGCAGCCATCTTACCCACACCTGCACCAAGTCTCCCTTTGGGTCTCCTTGGCCTAGTTTCTTGTCTACTCATGGAATTAAGACAACGACCTCCTCCTGCTGCTGCTGCTGCTAAGTCGTTTCAGTCATGTCCGACTCTGTGCGACCCCAGAGACAGCAGCCCACCAGGCTCCCCTATCCCTGGGATTCTCCAGGCAAGAACACTGGAGTGGGNTTGGCCACCTCATGTGAAGAGTTGACTCATTGGAAAAGACTCTGATGCTGGGAGGGATTGGGGGCAGGAGGAGAAGGGGACGACCGAGGATGAGATGGCTGGATGGCATCACAGACTCGATAGACATGAGTCTGAGTCAACTCTGAGAGATGGTGATGAACAGGGAGGCCTGGCGTGCTGCAATTTATGGGGTTGCAAAGAGTCGGACACGACCGAGCGACTGAACTGAACTGAGGATGAAGGAAAGAAGGGAAAAAGAAGAGTGTGAGCAGGACTGGACCTGCACTCAGTGGTGGGGGAGCTGAAGCAGGGCTGAGATCCCCACATCAGAGCAACTGGTTGGGACTGAAAAAGGAGGCATTTGAGGCTGTCCGGGAGTCAAGCGGCTGATCTGCGACAGTCTGAATGGAGTGAAAACTACACAGACAAGCCCTACGTATCCCAGACAGGCACACAATTTCACTAGAACATGTGATAGAGGCGAGCCATATCTCCTGTCCATATGTCCTGTCCCCATAGCTGCCAGCTTCCCTGAGTACCTGGCATCACCAGGGTCCCTGCAATCCAAGCACCTGCACCATATCCACACTCACGCCTCACTGCCAGAGACTAGAAGAGAGTCCTAATGACACCATGCCTCCTGCTCCCCAGGCCTCCAGTCCTCCTGCCCACCTGGTGACACCAGGATCCATGCAATCCAAGCAGCCACAGCACTTCCATGTGGGGTCCTCACTGGGGCAGACCCAAGCCCTCTAGGGAAGCCTCAGGAGCAAACTCCTGTGGATAATCAATATACAGAGGTGGGGATAAAAGCACAGTTCAGCTCCAGGGGCAGAATGGCTAAGAATAAAGATTGAAAATCTTTCCACCAGCTGTACAAGTTGCAGATTGAATTTACATGATCAGCTAGGAAAACTGTATATCGAAGGAATATATCCCTGGAAAAGAAAACGGCAACACACTCCAGTATTCTTGCCTGGAGAATTCCATAGAGATAGAAGCCTGGCAGGCTACAGTCCATGGGGTCTCAAAGAGTCGGACATGACTGACTACCACAAGAATATATAAAAGGACAATGAACGATCCCACAGAAGAAAATGCCATAGCTCTGGCTGTTGTGGGCAGTAGAGGCAAGAATACACAGGAGTAGGACCAGATTAGAGTCTGGACTGTCCCCAGAGCAGATCCAGAGACCAGCCCCCTCCCAGTATTGGAGGGCCTCCTAGGTAAGTGGAAGAGGGCTGTGGCTCAAAGTGGGGGGAAAATGGTGACAACTGAGACCCAAGAAAAACATGTATTATTGTTCTGATATTTTGATTCATTCTGTAGTTGGTTCTGGGTTTTTTTCCCTCTTCTTTCTCTCTTTCTGTAGTTGTTGCTTTGTTATTTCTATTTAGGCTTTTGATAACTTTTTTTAATTTTTTATTTTTACTTTATTTTGCTTTACAATACTGTATTGGTTTTGCCATACATTGACATGAATCAGCCACGGGTGTACATGAGTTCCCAATCCTGAACCCCCCTCCCCCCTCCCACGCCATATCATCTCTCTGCATCATCCCTGTGCACCAGCCCTAAGCATCCTGTATCCTGTATCAAACATAGACTGGCAATTCGTATCTTACCTGATAGTATACATGTTTCAATGCCATTCTCCCAAATCATCCCACCCTCTCCCTCTCCTACAGAGTCTAAAAGTCCATTCTATACATCTGTGTCTCTTTTGCTGTCTCGCATAGAGGGTTATCATTACCATCTTTCTAAATTCCATATATATGTGTTAGTATACTGTATTGGTGTTTTTCTTTCTGGCTTACTTCACTCTGTATANGTATAATAAATTCCCAGGTGGTATTTTACCATGTGGAAAGGATCTTCCAATTTTCATTTTTCAAGGAAGTGGGGCCTATCTGAAAATAGTTGGCTAATGTTTTACTTGTTTATGTGCTTCAGAGGCTAGCATTTTGAGGGCCCAAAAAAATGGACCTGAAGGCTGGAGGCCTTGTAGATCCAGATTATACCACCTCTGTTCTCTAAGAACTATAATACAAACAGATAATTCAATACACCATGATTAAGAGCTTTGGAGGACCCAGGAAAGTGATGTTATCATGGTAAATCCAGTGTATTATTTGACTGCATTCCACCTTTGTTTCCACTATTGAAATACAAACTTTTGGGGTAAGAGAGAGGAGATTTAAAAGCACTTCAACCATCTGACACATACTAAAACATGAAATAAGGGAACATGCACTTTTTTATAGCACGCAGTCTAAGGATTATTTATATTGCCCATGTAATATCTAGTGTAAAGTTTCCTCATTAGACTTTTTCACACTGGTTGACTGGCCCCCTCTCCATTACTTCTTTGTCAAAGAAGTTTCAAGAATGAAAGTCCAGTTCAATTCAGGCACTCAGTTGTGTCAGACCGACTGCAGCACACCAGACTTCCCTGTCCATCACCAACTCCTGGAGCTTACTCTAACTCATGTCCATAGAGTCGGTGGTGCCATCCAACCATCTCATCCTAATCGTCCCCTTCTCCTCCTGCCTTCAATCTTTTTCAGCATTGATGTCTTTTCCAATGAGTCAGTTCTTTGCATCAGGTGGCCAAGTATTGGAGTTTCAGCTTCTGCATCAGTCCTTCCAGTGCATATTCAGGACTGATTTCCTTTAGGATTGACTGGCTGGATCTCCTTGTAGTCCAAGGGACTCTCAAGAGTNGTATGCCCAGCAGTGGGATTGCTGGGTCATAAGGCAGTTCTATTTCCAATTTTTTTAAGGAATCTCCACACTGCTGAGAACTTTTTTAAATCACACTTCCATGTTGACTTTTTATGGTTCTGTGTTTTTCTAGAGGTTTTTTGTTCTTGTTTTCATTTAATTTATTTATTTTTGCTGCTGTTCTGTTCTTGCTATATTCTTTAATATATATAAATCTTTTTTATACACTTCTATTTAACTTTACTTTTCTATTTTTTCTCTTTTTACCATGTTTGTTTGTTTTGTTTTCTTTGCTTGACTCCTCAGTTGGCACTCTGTTTGGTCTTGTTTTCTGCTGTTTTGGTTAGTTTTGCTTTTAGCTTGTTAATATCATTCTTGGTTTCCTTTGCTCACTGGATGTAACTTGTTTTCTTTGGACTGTTTGGTTTTGTGTGCATGTGTGTTCCTTTGGTTTTGTTTCTATTTGTCTTATTTTCCATTTTCCATTTGTCTGGGGTTCACTTTTTGCTTCTTGATTTTTTCTTTGTTTACTCTGTGTTTGTTTTAGTCCCCTTCATTGACAGAACAAATGGCTTGTGAGATCTTGATTCCACACCAAGAGACTGGGCCTGAGCCTGTGATGGGATCACTGAGTCAAGGACACTAGACTGCCAGAGAACTTCTGACCCCAGGAAGTATTAATTAGTGAAAACTTCCACAAAGGCCTCCACATGTATCCAAGATCCAGCACCACCCACTGCTGGCAGCACACAGACAATCAACAAGAAAGACAAGAATACAAACCCAATTATCAGCATGCATGCTTTCCCAGAGATACCCCAAAACAAACCACCTCATACAGTCCTGCCCAGGAGAAGGGAAAAAACTCACCTTCTTCCATCATAATGCATGTACAAGTCCCTCCCAAGACAAGGCCTACACAAACCACTGGGCCAGCCTTACCCACCAAGGGCAGAAACCAAAAGCAAGAAGAAGTATGACCCTATAGCCTGGGGAAAGGAGACTCAAACACAGTAAATTAGATAAAATGAAAACACACATTATGAAACTAAAGAAAAAAGGTAAAAATCCATAAAACCAAATAAATGAAGAGGAGAGGAAATAGGCAAACTATCTGAAAAATAATTAAGAATAATGATAGTAAAGATGATCCAAAATCTCAAAAATAGAATGAAGAAAATGCAACAGTCATTTAATGCATTTAACAAGGACCTAGAAAAATAAAGAATAATCAAACAGTGACAACAACACAATTACTAAAATTAAAAATACTCTAGCAGAAATCAATAGCAGAATAACTGAGGGAAAAGAATGAATAAGTGAGCTAAAAGATAAAATGGTGGAAATAACTGCTGAAAAGCAGAAAAAAGAAAAAAAGAATAAAAGAATTGTGGGTAGTCTCAGAGACCTATGGGACAATATTAAACACACCAAAATACAAATTATAGGGGTCTCAGAAAAAGATGAGAAAAAGAAAGGATCTGAGATAAATTTTGAAGAGATTAGTTCAAAAGATTCCCTAACATGAGAAAGGAAATAGTCAATGAAGTCCAAGAAATTTAGAGAGTCCCATTTAGGATAAACCCAATGACTAACAAAAATTAAACACAAAGGAAAAACATTAAAAGCAGCAAGGAGGAAGCAGTATGTCACATATAAGGGAAGTCCCATACAGTTAACAGCTGATCTTTCGGCAGAAACATTGCAGGCCTGAAGGGAATGACAGGATATATTTAGAGTAATGAAAGGAAAACACCTACAACCAAGACTACTCTACCCAGCAAGGATCTCATTCAAAATTGATAGAGAAATAAAAAGTTTACAGACAAGCAAAAGTTAGAGGATTTAGCACCACCAAATCAGCTTACGACAAATGCTAAAGGAATTTCTATAGGTAGGAAACACAAGAGAAGGAAAAGACCTACAAAACAAAATCAAAACAATTAAGAAAATGGCAGTAGGACCATATGTATCAAAAATTACTTTAAATGTAATGGATTAAGTGCCCCAACCAAAAGACACAGAATGGCTAAATGGATACAAAAACAAGACCCCTATATATACTACCTACAAGAGACCCCTTAATACCTAAGGACACATACAGACTGAGAGTGAGAGGATGGAAAACAATATTCCTTATACAAAGTGAAGTAAGTCAGAAAGAAAAACACCAATACAGTATATTAATGCATATATATGGAATTTAGAAAGATGGTAACAATGACCCTATATGCGAGACAGCAAAAGAGACACAGGTGTAAAGAACAGATTTTTGGACTCTGTGGGAGAAGGTAAGGATGGAAAGATTTGAGAGAATAGCATGAGACATGCATATTATCATGTGTGAAATAGATTGCCAGTCCAATTTTGATCAATGAGACAGGGTGCTCAGGGCTGGTGCACTGGGATGACCCTGAAGGATGGGATGGGGAGGGAGGTGGGAGGGGTGTTCAGGATGAAGAACACATGATTCATGTCAATGTATGGCAAAAACCACTATAATATTGTAAAGTGATTATCCTCCAATTAAAATAAATATTTTTTAAAAAGAAAATAGAAGTCAAAAAACAGCCGTTCTCACATCAGACAGAATATATCTTATACTAAAGAATATTACAAGAGATAGAGAAGGACATTACAAATGATCAAGAAGATAACCCAAGAAGACATAAAAATTGGTGCACCCAACGTAAGAGCACCTCAATCCATAAGGCAAAAACAGACATAAAAGGAAAAATGGACAGTAACACAATAATAATATGGGACTTTAAAACCCCACTTGCACCAGTTGTTGTTGTTCAGTCACCCAGTCATGTCCAACTCTTTGTGAGCCCATGGACTGCAGCATGCCAGGCCTCCCTGTCCCTCACATTCTCCTGGAGTTTTCCCAGGTTCGTGTTCATTGCATCAGTGATGCCATCCAGCCATCTCACCCTCTGACACCCTCCTCTCCTTCTGCTCTCGATCTTTCCCAGCATCAGAGACTTTTCCAATGAGCTGTCTGTTTGCAACAGATGACCAAAATGCTGGAGCTTCAGCTTCAGCATCAGCCCTTCCAGTGAACATTCAGGGTTGATCTCTCTTAAGACTGACTGGTTTGGTCTCCTTGCTGTCCAAGAGACTTTCAAGAGTCTTCTCCAGAACCACAGTGCAAAGGCATCAATTCTTGAGGGTTCTGCTTTCTTTACAGTCCAGCTCTCACAACCATACATGACCACTGGGAATACCATAGCCTTGACTGTACAGACCTTTGCACCAATAGACAGATCATCAAAACAAAAAGTTAATAAGGAAACGCAAGCATTAAAAGACACATTGTATCAGATGGACCTAATTTATATCTTCAGAATATTCTATCCAAATACAGAAGAATACAATTTCTTCCAAGTGGACATAGAGTATTCTCCAGGATAGATCACATATTGGGTCATAAATTAAGGCTTGCTAAATTTAAGAAAACTGAAGTTGTATCAAGCATATTTTCTGACCACAATACTATGAAAGTAGATATCAATTACAAGGGTGAAAAACTGTTTTAAAANTCCAAGTGGACATAGAGTATTCTCCAGGATAGATCACATATTGGGTCATAAATTAAGGCTTGCTAAATTTAAGAAAACTGAAGTTGTATCAAGCATATTTTCTGACCACAATACTATGAAAGTAGATATCAATTACAAGGGTGAAAAACTGTTTTAAAACACAAACACATGGATATTAAACAATGCATTTCTAAATAACCAATAGATTACTGAAGAAATAAAATAAGAAATCAAAAAATGCCTAGAAACAAGTCACAATGAAAACATGGGATGCGCTAAAATCACTGTTAAGAGGGAAGTTTATAGCAATACAAGTCTATCTCAGAAAACAAAAACATAAAATAAACAACCTAATCTTATGCCTAAAGCAACTAGAAGAAGAAATAAAAGCCCAAAGTGAATAGAAAGAAAGAAATTATAAAGATCAGAGCAGAGGACAGCGAAAAAGAAATGAAAGAAACAATAGCAAAGTCAGTAAAAGTAAAAGCTGATTCTTCGAGAAAATAAGCAAGATTGACAAATGATTAGACAGATTCATCAAGATCAAATCAGCAAAATTAGAAATGAAAAAAAATACAACACACAATACAGAAATACAAAGCTTTAAGAGACTATTATGAGCAAATACATGCCAATAAAATGAACTAGATATCAATTATAGGGAATTGACTCATTAGAAAAGACTCTAATATTTGGAAAGATTGAAGACAAAAGGAGACAAGGACAGTAGAGGATCAGATGGTTGGATGGCATAACTGATTCGATGGACATGAACTTGAGCAAACTCCCAGAGATAGTGAGGGACAGGGAAGTCTGGTGTGCTGCAGTCAGACATGACTTAGGAACCGAACAACACAACAAAATGGTATATCACATTTTTGTATATCCATTGAAGAAATGGACAGCTTCTTAAAAAATTTCAGTCTTCAAACATTGAACCAGGAAGAAACAGAAATTACAAACAAGTCAATTACAAGCACTGAAATCAAAACTCCGATTTAAAAAAAAATCCCAAAAAACAAAAGTCAGGGCCAGATGGCTTCACAAGTGAATTCTATCAAACATTTAGAGAAGAACTAATGCCTATCCTTCTCAAAATTTTCCCAAAAATTGCAGAAGAAAATTTCTAAATTCATTATATGAGGCAACCACCACCTTGATACCAAAACAAAGATACCTCAAAAATAAAAAATTACAGGCCAATATCACTGATGAACATAGATGCAAAAATGCTCAATAAAATTCTGGCAAACAGAATCCAACAACACATTA
>SJYV01035467.1:0-11349 GCA_006410875.1 Neotragus pygmaeus
AGCCACAGTCAGCTCCTGG
The DNA here is from genome assembly GCA_006410875.1 of Neotragus pygmaeus. NCBI lineage: Eukaryota > Metazoa > Chordata > Mammalia > Artiodactyla > Bovidae > Neotragus > Neotragus pygmaeus. The sequence goes on from SJYV01035467.1 coordinate 20, forward strand.
TCTTGTTTTTGTTGACAGTATAGAGCTTCTCCATATTTGGCTGCATAGAACCCCATGAACAGTATGAAAACGCCCTATGTAACCTTGGCCAAATCTTAGTTTCTAGATCTGTTTCTTCATGTGGGAAATACAGTAGTAAGTCACCTAACTTACAGGGTCTTCAGTGAGTGTAAAGGACTCAGTGCCTGGCGCATCATAAGGATTCTATGAATGTTAGCTATCATCATGGTTTGTTTGTTTATTTTACCTTACTGAGTCTCTGAATACGTTCCAGATGACATCCTAGGCACTTTGCATAAAGCATTCTCATAAAATCCTTACAAGATAGACATTATTATATTCATTTTACAGGGGAGTAAATCAAGTCAAGACTGAGAGAGAGTAAGAAATCTTTCCAAAGTTGTTCAGTTAGTATGAGCTGTCCAAGCAGGAACATTACTGGAGTTGGGTTCAGGAAAACAGCAGTTCTCCAACCCACAGATGTGGAAGCTACAGTGAGACTCATGGCAGATCAGAGCTGGGCCAAGTGGGGCAAGCGGGGACCACGTGACTAGACTCATAGATTCATTCCTTCATTTATACAGCAAATATATATGGGTCACCTGCCTGGGTCAGGAACTGGTGTAGTTGCTGGGGATCCAGTGACAAGACGAAGTCTCTGCCCCCGAGTGCTTACATTGTGGTACAGGAAGATGGACAGCTAGCATAAAACAAGGAACAGGAGGATAATTTCCTGTAATGTTGGGGCTGTGCAGAGGCTAGAACAGGGTGAGAAGATGGGCTGTGCAACTGGGGAAAGCAGTCATGTCAAAGGGTGTCAGGAGATCGCATTTGAGTTGAGGCTTTAGTGAGATGCTTCCTTCATAGCTTAGTTGGTAAAGAATCCACCTGCNGTTGGGGCTGTGCAGAGGCTAGAACAGGGTGAGAAGATGGGCTGTGCAACTGGGGAAAGCAGTCATGTCAAAGGGTGTCAGGAGATCGCATTTGAGTTGAGGCTTTAGTGAGATGCTTCCTTCATAGCTTAGTTGGTAAAGAATCCACCTGCATTGCGGAAGACCTGGGTTCGATCCCTGAGTTGGGAAGATCCCCTGAAGGGAAAGGCTACCCACTCCAGTATTCTGGCCTGGAGAATTCCAAGGACTATACAGTCCATGCAGTTGCAAAGAGTTGGACCAGACTGAGCAACCTTCACTTTCACTTTCTTTTAGTGAGATGGAATGACCCCATTGGATCAGAGGCCACCTCTGAAGATTTTAGCCACCTGGGGGGCTCCCTTCCAAGCCCCTGAGGTGTCAGCACCAGAGGACAGCACATCCACTTCAGAGGTCCCCCTTTCGACATCTCCACCTGCTGATACTTGCTTAACCAATTCCCTATGTTAAATTGGTTAACTAATTCAACCAATTAAATTGGTTAAACAAACTACAGTGGTTTTCATTTTCCTATCTGACCTCTGACTCATGGATTATAAGACACATTTTTGACTTTGTAATGTTAAATGAAGGTCTTAGAACCAATGAAATAAAACACTACACCAGGGAAATCCACAGGGGGTCAGGGCTGGCGATGCTTTCAGAGTAATCAACCCCAGTGATGAGCCCAGAGGAAGGAAATGCTTTGCTCAGGGTCACACAGCCAAAAGTGGTGGTGGGTCCATTGAGAAGTCTGGACCTTGCTCCTGGAATGGACAGGCCAGTGGCAGCCTCATCAGACCTTTTCTTTTTCTTCCAGGAAAAACACTTTGCTGGTCAACAATGGGTTTGGGATTTCTGCCGCGTTGCTGATGGCCTGTTCTCTCCCAGCTGGAGCCTTGGAAATGCTCATTGTGGGACGTTTTATCATGGGTGTGGATGGAGGTGAGACTTCATCGTGTCAGAGGAGGAGGCAGTAACACATTCCTCGGTGGGATGGTGTGTGTGTATCAAAATGTGATGGGTATTTTGTGGTTGTCACATGACTGGGTCCCTACTGATACTGAATTGGCAGAGACCGAGGATGCAAGAGGGCTTCCCAGGTGGTGCTAGTGATAAAGAACCCAGCTGCCAATGCAGGAGATGCAGGGGACCTGGGTTCGATCCCTGGGTCAGGAAGATTCCCTGAGGAGAACATGGCAACCCACTCAAGTATTCTCGCCTGGAGAACCCCACGGACAGAAGAGCCTGGCGGGCTGCAGTCCATATGGTTGCAAAGAGTTGGACACGACTGAAGCAACTTAGCACACACGCATGCACAAGAATGCAAGAATCCAGCATGGAGTTGGGCAGCCCCAGGGGATGGACCACCTACCCACGATGCTCCTCTAATGGAGAAGTGTTGACTGGGATGATCCAAAACCGACACCAAAGACGGGGATGGTTTTCTGCACATCATGTGTTCCGTTTGTCATCTTCACCATAAAATTCATATCCCAAGAGGTCTGTGGGTTTTATGTCAGGAATTTTTATGAGGGTTGTTTCCTGTCTGGGCCTCTGACTCATTCGTTCTTTCTTTTAGGTTCCAAGCATTTACAGAGCACATGCTACGCTGGGGACACAGTGGTGAACAGGAAACCCCAGTCCCTACCCCCAGAGCTTATGTTCTGGTTGGGGGACAGATATGTAACTAGATATATAAGGCAGATAGTGACAAGCCCTAGGAGGAAAATGAAGCAGAGCAGGGAGATAGCAGGAAGCTATTTTAAATAGGATTCGGGGAAGGCTGCTCAGAGCAGGAAATAAATGAGCAGAGACCGGATAAACCAAGGGAAAGGAACAAATGAATATTGGGAGAACTGTGCACCTGGAGGAGAAGAGGGCAGTGGCTCTGAAGCAGAAATGTGCTTGGCAAGTTCAAGGGAGAGGCAGGAGACCAGAGTGCTGGAGCTTGGTTAGTCAGGAGGAGTACAGATAGATGGATATAGGGTTGGCCAAAAAGTTTGTTTGGATTTTCCATACCACCTTATGGGAAAACCCAAATGAACTTTTTGGCCAACCCAATAGAGAGATAAATAGATAGAAAGGTAGATAGATAAATAAACAGGGATTCCCTAGGGGCTCAGACTGTAAACAATCTGCCTGCAATACAGGAGACCTGAATTTGATCCCTGGGTCGAGAGGATCCCATGGAGAAGGGAATGGTGACCCACTCCTGTATTCTTGACTGGAAAACCCCATGGACAGAGGAACTTGGTGGGCTACAGTCCATGGGGTCACAAAAAAGTCAGACACAACTGAGGGACTACTACTTCACTTTTCACAGATTGATGAACTGCCAGATGCAGCTGGAACCCAGTATGAACTTGTTAAGGGCTAATTCCCTTCCTCATCCTCCTCTTATAAGCTGAGGGCAGCAAGCATTATGAGTGACATGAATGATAAAGCAGGAAAGTGAGGAGCCTGATAGGAGGTCAGGAAGGAAGAGACTTCATTTACCTTCATTGTTCTACTGGCAGGAAATAATTCAGGATTGTACAATAATCCAAACTCTCAGTCCTCCGTTTTGGCATTCAAGTAGAAGGGAGAAACCCATAGAAAGAATGTTAACTGGAGAGAATCCTGGCTGCTGTTCATGCAGAATTTTCTAACTGACCAATAGGTTCATGGACACCTTCACCTTTGATGCACTACTAATGCTGAGAGGCTGTTAATTTTTTTCCCAACAGCCCTGGTTTATTCACCATGATGGATCAAATGTTGGGCATAAAATAAGCTTCAATAAGTCTGAAAAGATTGAAATCATATAACTCCATCCTCTGACCGCAATGTAATTAAATAAGAAATCATAAACAATATTTAGGAAACTCCCCCTCTAAATTTGGAAAATAATAAAAGCACACCTCTACATACAACATGAGTCAAAGAGGAAGTTACAAGGGAAACTTAAAATACTTTTAATGGAATGATCATGAAAATGCAGCATATCACGCTTTGTTGGATGCAGTTAGAGGAGAAGGTATGGTTATTAATGCTTACATTAGAAAAGAACAGGATTTGGTAAACTAACATCCCTTGTGATAAGTTTGGACGGTAGACTGTTTTTTAAAGATAAGCTTATGTATTTATTTACTTTCGGCTGTGCTGGGTCTTCGTTGCTGCGTGCAGGCTTTCTCTAGTTTTGGAGAGCAGGGTCTGCTCTTTGTTGTGGTGCAGAGCTTCAGTAGCTTCAGCAGGTTTGGCGCACAGGCTTTAGATTTTCTCCACATGTGAAATCTTCCCAGACCAGGCATCAAACCCGTGTCCCCTGCATTGGTAGGCTTGTTCTTGTCCACTGTACCACCAGGAAAGTCTCCGTAGACTGTATTTAATGGTCTGTGAGCCAGAGGGTATTATGCTAAATGAAATAAGTCAGACAAAGACAAATGCTGTATGTTTTCACGTATCGGAATCTAACAAACAGAAGAAATGAACAAATGTACCTGTGCATGCAAGCTAAGTCACTTCAGTCGTATCCAACTGAACAAACATAACAAGACAGAAATAGATTCACAGATACAGAGAAAAATGGATGGCTGCCAGAGGGGAGGAGGTGGGGGGACTGGGCAAAACGGGTGAGGCAGATTAAGACGTACAAAATTCCAGTTATAAAATAAAAAATCATGAGATGGAATGCACATCATAGAGGGTATAGTGGAGTCGCTCAGTCTTGTCCAACTCTTTGTGACCCCATGGACTGTAGCCTATCAGGCTTCTCCATCCATGGGATTTTCCAGGCAAGAGTGCTGGAGTGGATTGCCATTTCCTTCTCCAAGAGGGTATAGTCAGTGCTATTATAACAACTTTGTATGATGACAGATTGTAAATTGACTTAGCCATGACCGTTTTGTAATGTATAAAGATATTGAATCACTATGATGTTTGTGCACCTGAAACTAATACAATGTTGTAAGTCAACTGTAGTTAATGAAAGGTTATTTTGTTGTAATTTTGCACGTGAGGAGCCTGAGGCTTAGAGATGTGAGACAATAAGGTGATTAAAGGTGAAGGCTGTGAATTAAGATGGCCTGGATTCTGTCACTTAACGAGGTTAATTTCATCACCTTGTCTGTATCACTTAGGATTTTCTGCAATAAAAGAAAAAAAAAAGCAGAACCATAATGGTTTAAGGCAATAGGCATTTTGCTGAGCTTACAGTTCTGAGGGTCCTGGGGGCTGTTCTGACCTGGCGGCTCTGCTGGGCTCCCTCCCGTGGCTGCGGTTGGCTGCAGGCTGGCCCATGGCTGGATGACCTTGGATGCTCTCATACACTTGTTTGGTGGCCGGCAGGTGGGCTGGTCTTGGGATCCCAAGGGCTGGCTCGTCTCTGCTCCATGTGGTCTCTCATCCCTAAAGTGTGGTGAAGCCTCTTCCAGGGAGATTTTCGGGGTTCTAGTGAGCAGCAAGAGGGGCACGTCCCATCTTCATGCACTTGTCAAGTCTGCTTGGACACACTTAGAGTCCCACTGGCCAAGGTGAGTGTCATGGCCAGGTGCAGAGTCAGGGTGAGAGACGTCCAGGCACCCAAGGATGTGGACACAGGGAGCGTGGGTGGCAGCAGTCTGCCTTCCTGTCTTAGCCTCTTACTCTCATACGCGAAAGGACAAAGTACTCCTAAACCTTCCTTGCTAGGGAATGTAAAGTTTAATGGTGTGCCGTGCATCCACAGTGAGTACATTCCAGGCCCTGTTACCTCCTCACAACACCAGTGATAGTATCATTGCCATTATTGTTGCTGTTATCATTTTTATTCTGTTAACAAGATAGTCATGTACGGATGTGAGAGTTGGACCATAGAGAAGGCTGAGTGCTGAAGAATTGGTGCTTTTGAACTGTGGTGCTGGAGAAGACTCTTGAGAGTCCCTGGGACTGCAAGGAGATGCAAACAGTCCATCCTAAAGGAGATCAGTCCTGGGTGTTCCTTCATTGGAAGGACGGATGTTGAAGCTGAAACTCCAGTACTTTGGCCACCTGATAGGAAGAGCCAACTCATTGGAAAAGACCCTGGGGCTGGGAAAGATTGAAGGCAGGAGAAGGGGGTGACACAGGATGAGATGGTTGGATGGCATCACTGACTCAACGGACATGAATTACAGCAAATGCTGGGGGACAGTGAAGGATAGCAAAGCCTGGCAAGTTGCAGTCTGTGGAGTCGCAGAGTCAGACATGACTGAGTGAATGAACAACAAGATACAGATCCAAGATTCGGACAGATGGCTTGGTTTTGAAGTCCCTGCCTGCTCAGGAGGAAGGGTGGTAAGAAGGGAGCATCTGAAAGTCCTTTCCTGATGGAGTCCCCTGAAGCCTGTCTTCCTGGAAGTTCTATATTTTATCCATTTAGCTTCTTTCCTGCTATTTTGCCTGCCTAGCTAGTCTAGGGGAGCTGACACTTACTCATTACACATAACTGGATGGTCTCTGAATTTCCTTAATTAAAAATAAGTTGCATTCAAAGAGAGATGCCATTTTTTACTAACCCACATATTCAAGACAAACGTCTTTTGGACTTCTTGTCCTGCAAACTTTTCCAAAAGCAGTAGAAAAATGTAAACTCAAAAAGTGGGTGGGGGGAGACACACTCTTTCTGACTCCTGGAACATGGCCTGTTGCTGCTGAGCCAAGATGTGGAAGCTGCATGTCATTTATTCTCACCAGACCCTCTCAAAGCAGAGACTGGAATATGAGGGCACTTAAGGTGAGGCAGCAGGTCAGAAAGAAAGGGAAATTGCTGGTCATGAGATGAGTTGCTGTCCTGCTCAAAATAAATAATTTAAAGCCAAATGAGAAGCCCGAGGATTTTCAGNCACTTAACGAGGTTAATTTCATCACCTTGTCTGTATCACTTAGGATTTTCTGCAATAAAAGAAAAAAAAAAGCAGAACCATAATGGTTTAAGGCAATAGGCATTTTGCTGAGCTTACAGTTCTGAGGGTCCTGGGGGCTGTTCTGACCTGGCGGCTCTGCTGGGCTCCCTCCCGTGGCTGCGGTTGGCTGCAGGCTGGCCCATGGCTGGATGACCTTGGATGCTCTCATACACTTGTTTGGTGGCCGGCAGGTGGGCTGGTCTTGGGATCCCAAGGGCTGGCTCGTCTCTGCTCCATGTGGTCTCTCATCCCTAAAGTGTGGTGAAGCCTCTTCCAGGGAGATTTTCGGGGTTCTAGTGAGCAGCAAGAGGGGCACGTCCCATCTTCACACACTTGTCAAGTCTGCTTGGACACACTTAGAGTCCCACTGGCCAAGGTGAGTGTCATGGCCAGGTGCAGAGTCAGGGTGAGAGACGTCCAGGCACCCAAGGATGTGGACACAGGGAGCATGGGTGGCAGCAGTCTGCCTTCCTGTCTTAGCCTCTTACTCTCATACGCGAAAGGACAAAGTACTCCTAAACCTTCCTTGCTAGGGAATGTAAAGTTTAATGGTGTGCCGTGCATCCACAGTGAGTACATTCCAGGCCCTGTTACCTCCTCACAACACCAGTGATAGTATCATTGCCATTATTGTTGCTGTTATCATTTTTATTCTGTTAACAAGATAGTCATGTACGGATGTGAGAGTTGGACCATAGAGAAGGCTGAGTGCTGAAGAATTGGTGCTTTTGAACTGTGGTGCTGGAGAAGACTCTTGAGAGTCCCTGGGACTGCAAGGAGATGCAAACAGTCCATCCTAAAGGAGATCAGTCCTGGGTGTTCCTTCATTGGAAGGACGGATGTTGAAGCTGAAACTCCAGTACTTTGGCCACCTGATAGGAAGAGCCAACTCATTGGAAAAGACCCTGGGGCTGGGAAAGATTGAAGGCAGGAGAAGGGGGTGACACAGGATGAGATGGTTGGATGGCATCACTGACTCAACGGACATGAATTACAGCAAATGCTGGGGGACAGTGAAGGATAGCAAAGCCTGGCAAGTTGCAGTCTGTGGAGTCGCAGAGTCAGACACGACTGAGTGAATGAACAACAAGATACAGATCCAAGATTCGGACAGATGGCTTGGTTTTGAAGTCCCTGCCTGCTCAGGAGGAAGGGTGGTAAGAAGGGAGCATCTGAAAGTCCTTTCCTGATGGAGTCCCCTGAAGCCTGTCTTCCTGGAAGTTCTATATTTTATCCATTTAGCTTCTTTCCTGCTATTTTGCCTGCCTAGCTAGTCTAGGGGAGCTGACACTTACTCATTACACATAACTGGATGGTCTCTGAATTTCCTTAATTAAAAATAAGTTGCATTCAAAGAGAGATGCCATTTTTTACTAACCCACATATTCAAGACAAACGTCTTTTGGACTTCTTGTCCTGCAAACTTTTCCAAAAGCAGTAGAAAAATGTAAACTCAAAAAGTGGGTGGGGGGAGACACACTCTTTCTGACTCCTGGAACATGGCCTGTTGCTGCTGAGCCAAGATGTGGAAGCTGCATGTCATTTATTCTCACCAGACCCTCTCAAAGCAGAGACTGGAATATGAGGGCACTTAAGGTGAGGCAGCAGGTCAGAAAGAAAGGGAAATTGCTGGTCATGAGATGAGTTGCTGTCCTGCTCAAAATAAATAATTTAAAGCCAAATGAGAAGCCCGAGGATTTTCAGGAGGTTGTGTCGCTCTAACTGGGTTCTCAGAGGCAATGTTTGGAACCATCACAGAAAATGTCAGACACCTGCCTGAAGTGTCCTATTTCCAGAAGGCTTGGAGCAAAAATAAACACATTATTTTGACACTGAAACAAACACGGTGCAGCATGGATTGGAGGCTGAATCCATGCATATTGTAAACTCGAGATCGGGGTGCAAATGTATTAGTGGAAGATTGTGGTGGATAGGCTCCTTCCACCACCTTCCCAGGGCTGCCCACACTCCCAGAGGTGCAAGCCCACCTCTGCTACATTAAGAACTTTCCAGGGTACTTCCCTGGTGGTCCAATAGCTAAGGCTCTGAACTCACAATGCAGGAAGCCCAGGTTTAATCCCTGGTCGGGGTTTAGATCCACAAGTCGCAACTAAGAGTTTGCATGCCACAACTAAAGATCCTGTATGCTTGCCACTAGGGCCTGGCACAGCAGACAAAATATATATATATATATATATTTTAATCTAAGTATAAGTGGACCTGCGTGGTTCAAGCCCATGTTGTTCAAGGGTCCACTGTAAATACTGAACAAGATAATTTTCAAAAAGCCCTAGGTGCCACAAGGAACGTAAGACTGAACATAACAGTGATGGGAAGGGGTTGATTTCCAGAGGTGAAGACCTCGTGAGGAGCTGTGGCTGCAGTTACCAAACTGGGGGGCTTAAAAGAAGAGTTCTAGGGGCCAGGAGTCCAAAATCAGGGTACCTGCTGACTTGGTCCCTTCCAGAGGCTCTGAGGGGGGCGTCTATTTCACGTCCTCTTCTGGCTTCTTCTGTTGCACTCCCTGGCTTGTGGACCCATCACTCCAGTCTCTGCTCCATCCTCAAGCGCCCCTCTTCCCTTTGTGTCTCCAAGTGTCTTACCATCTGGTAAGGACACCAGTCACTAGGTCGAGGGCCCACCCTAATCCAGTGTGACCTCACCTTAACCTGGCTACATCTGCAAAGTACCCCCTTGGGTCTCATTAGGTCCCATNGAGGACAATAACCTTGACGACCACTTGTAGAACTTACTACGTGCCAGATGCTGGTCTAAGTGCTTTATGCGGAGGCCGAAGTGCCACCTTTTTTTTTTAAATTCTGTTGTTAGTGGAGCAGGTTAGTGTGACGGGAGTGTGGAGTGGGGCGAGGGGATAAGAAAACTAGGACAAAACTCAAATAGCTCTGGGCGAGCAGTTTCCTCCACCTGTTTAGCAGTAGTCTTCACCTCGCCTGGATCCCCTCCTTCAGGAAGACTTCCTAGATGCCCCAAGTGGAGGCAGCCTTCACTCCAGGGTTCAACACTTGGTTCACATCTTTTAACTTCAAGAGGATAAAGGCTAAAGGGTGCCTCGTGCCTCTGTTTGACAGGCAGAGAAACTAAAGCCCCGATGGGCCAAATGAGGACCATTTGGGCAGCATGAACAGGGACAAGTGCCAGACAGTTTTCAGAACCAGTGCCACCATCACCCCTGGGCCTCTTTCTTTCCCTACTTCCCCCACCCCCAGCACCCTGAGAAGTGAGGAGGGCCCTTGTTGTTGGCCCAGGGTAAGGCCCTCTATTGGGGCTGCTGGGGGGTTGGGGGTGGGGTTGCAGGACCCAGGGAGTTACCATCAATTGGAGGAATTGCCTCTGGAGCNCACCCTGAGAAGTGAGGAGGGCCCTTGTTGTTGGCCCAGGGTAAGGCCCTCTATTGGGGCTGCTGGGGGGTTGGGGGTGGGGTTGCAGGACCCAGGGAGTTACCATCAATTGGAGGAATTGCCTCTGGAGCCCACTAGACCCTGGGTGGCCAAGAGAAGACACACTCTGTTTCCATACGCATCCTATTCTGTCCTCGTGGGTTCACGGGCATCTCCTCCACTCTGGCCTTTCTTCCTGCCCCATCCATCCTACTTCTGACATTTCCTGAGCACGGACTACCTTCGTATTGTGTGTCACCTGGATTACTGGAAGGGCACCAAAAGGCCCAGGGTACAGAGGTCAAGAGGGTCATTTGTGGGGACAGGCTAAATACGGTTGTGTGGCCCTGGAGATCTCTGTTGGGAACTGGGAAGGAAGGAGTGGGAGTCCACCTGCTGTCAGACTGGGAAGGGAGACCGCAAGCGGGGAATGGCCTTGTTGAGACAAGTCACGGGTGGGGGTGCGGGGGGAAGGAGGAGGGCATGGCCTCCTCTCGTCAAGAGGTGGGAGGAAGTGTGGCTCTGGGAACCTGGATGGGCTATCAGAAGATACTGACTTCAGCCAAAGAGTTTTGTCTGTTGTCAGTTGTCAGGCCATGTTAATTAACTTCAAAGGATACCGTGGCAGCTCCAGCTGAGGAGCGATGCACCTATTGGCCAAGGCCACACCAACTGTCAGCTTAATTCTCAGGAACTAAGCTCAGGGTGGTCTCTTGGGGCCCCCTGGGCCCAAGTTGGGGTAGGTAGTCTGGCTCCGGGTACTCAGCCACCCCATGAGGTGGGTGGGGAGCATCCTTGAACCCAGAGGAAAATGGTCATTCAGCCAAGCCCTGCTCTGCTCAGGCTCTGTCTGAGCTGACAGCGGCCAGAGAAGAGCCCAGGGGCCCATGAACAAGTGTATCAAGGAAGCCACTGGTATCTTAAGAGGAAAGGAAAGGCAGACCACTTTCATCTGGGGTCGGAATGGACAGAGTTAGGGAAGCCTTCCTGAAGGCATTCGAGCCTTGAAGAACCATAAGTGGACAAAGATGGGTTAGTTCAGTTCAGTAGCTCAGTCGTGTCCAACTCTTTGCGACCCCATGGACTGCAGCACGCCAGGCCTCCATGTCCATCACCAA
>SJYV01035468.1:0-10602 GCA_006410875.1 Neotragus pygmaeus
TGTCTTAGACTTTCCCTTCCTTCTTGATTTCTGTGCCACAGAGACACTGACTTATTTTAATCATCAGCCACCTTTTGGCCTCTGCACTAGCTCTTTTCTCCACCAATAAAGTTCTTGCCATTATGTTTTTTGTCTTCATGAACTTGAAAATTATTTTTTTTATAAATATAGTCATGAAGAAAAATGTAAATCATGTCAGTATTGTAAATCATTTTGCTAATAAGATAAATGTTATTTGTTTAAAAAATGTGTATAAGTAAAAAAAGCAGATATTATTTGAAATGTTTTGTATTGTCTCATAAATATATTTAGGTATTATAGTTTGCTCTAAATATCATCTTCCATTAATTTTGAAATCTATACACTAGAAACCATTTTTAACAATCTCCAATATATGCTTTACTTTTCTCTCAACTATTTCTTGAAACATTGTTATTTAAACTTCCATATGCATATTTCAGAGTCAAGATAACACTTACTCTTTTCTTATTGATTTGATAGTCATTTATTTTTCTATTATACAATGATTATAAAATGTTACAAAAATGATTTACAAAATCAACTTATGATTTATGGGGTTTTTTGTGACTATATTATGATCACTTTTTTTTTTAATTATTATTATTTTTTTAATATGACTTTATAATACTCTATTGGGTTTGCCATACATCGACATGAATCTACCACAGGTGTACACAAGCTCCCAATCCTGAATCCCCCTCCCACCTCCCACCNTTTTTGTGACTATATTATGATCACTTTTTTTTTTAATTATTATTATTTTTTTAATATGACTTTATAATACTCTATTGGGTTTGCCATACATCGACATGAATCTACCACAGGTGTACACAAGCTCCCAATCCTGAATCCCCCTCCCACCTCCCACCCCACAACACTTTTTTTAAGTTGCAAATTATTTGAAAAGTTCTAGTATGGGTTCGAAAGCACATATAAACATGTATAGTTATATGGTATCTTACTTTTGAATCTAGCTTTACTGAATAACACAAAAAATTATAAGAGTTAGTATTGTTTGAAAATTTTTTAAGAATGTTTTAGTTTGGTGACCTGTAGAACCATACTGGAACAGACTAATGGAACTTTTGAACAATACAGAATGAAATAATTGATTTGCATCTAAAGGGCAACTTTTAGTTTTAAAAATGTGTATCTAAGTAAACAGTGGCAGATTTTATTTTCTTGGGTCCCAAAATCACTGCAAACAGTGACTGCAGCCACAAAATTAAAAGACTCTTGCTCATTCAAAGAAAAGCTATACCAAACCTAGACAGTGTATTACAAAGCAGAGGCATCACTTTGCAGACAAAAAGGTGGAGAGTCAAAGCTATGATTTTTCCCATAATCATGTATGTATGTGAGAGTTGGATCGATCATAAAGAAGGCTGAGTGCTAAAGAATTGATGCTTTTAAATTTTGTTGCTGGAGAAGACTTTTGAGAGCCTCCTGGACAGCCAGGAGATCAAACCAGTCAATCCTAAAGGAAATCAACCGTGAAAATTCATTGGAAGGACTGACAGCTGAAGCTGAAGCTCCAATACTTTGGCCGCCTGATGCAAAGAGCCAACTCATTGGGAAAAACCCAGATGCTGGGAAAGATTGAAGGCAGGAGGAGAAGGGGACAACAGAGCATGAGATGGCTGGATAGAATCACTGACTCAATGGACATGAGTTTGAGCAAACTCCAAGAGATAGTGAAGGACAAGGAAGCCCGGTATGTAGCAGTCCATGGAATCGCAAAGAGTCAGACATGACGTAGCAGTGAACAACAACATCTAAGTAACACAAAAGTATTTACTCTGGTAACATGATATGAGAAGAAATGGACATATTTTCATTGATAAGAAACTGAGCAGATTCACTTCTGCTATTTAACTTGTTATTTTGATCTCTGTCTCTTTCCCCCTCTGTTTCAGTCTGTGTCTCTGTCTCTCTCTGTCTCTCCCAGCCTTCATTTTCAGATGGCTCTCCAGCAGGTCCCCAGATATGTGTTAAGTCAGATGCGTTCTCCCCAAACTAATATTCCAGGACAACAAAACATGGAGCTCAGGCATCCCTCAGTAGGCTACTTTTGTGCTGGATGTTTGGGTGGATGAATCTGAGCATGTGACTCCTAAACAGCCATTTCTCACCTCAGATCACAACAACCCAGAAGCTCTCCTGGGCAAGAGCCCTGCTGGATTTTCAAAGTTGGATGCTTTAAGAGTTTCTTTGTCTGGTGTAGGTCTTAAAAGTTGAAACCCAGTTGTGGGGTTCAAACTCTTTGTTCCTTAGGAGGAGCTCTGGGTTTTGAGTTTCTTCAAATTATTAATATAGTTGTATTTATATATGGGTTTCATTATTAGCTCAAAAGGTAAAGAATCTGCCTACATGCAAGAGACCCAGGTTTGATTCAACCCAGGGATCAAAGTTGGAAAGATCCCCTGGAGAAGGGAATGGCAACCCACTCTAGTATTCTTACCTGGAGAATCCCATGGTCAGACCATGGAGTTTCAAATAATCAGGCATGAGTGAGCTTGAGCTTTCACTCTCATATATATAAAGACAGAGAGCGAGCATATTTCCCATTCAAAACTCTGTCTTATTTTTGCTTTGCGTTATATAAAAATGTACACTTTTGTCCATTTGTTTGAACTTGACACCTGTATCTTTGTCAATCTCTTATTTTCAGCTTTCTTTCTTGGTTTTTTTTTGGTATATTTTATTTTATGTACAAATCTGTGCTCAGTTGTTCAGTCCTGCCTGACTCTTTGTGACCCCATGAACTGTGGCCTGCCAGGTTCATCAATCCATGGGATTTTTCCAGGCAGGAATAATGGAGTGGATTCTCATTTCCTTCTCCACATACGAATCTAATTAAGAAATTATAGATTTATTCATCTACAAAGTTAACTTACTGAACCTGAAAGTCTCTCTTTTCATGGTGTAGTGTAGTTTTATTATTGTTACTCTTTTTGGTTTTCCTCTCTAACTTGAAATTTATGTATATTCTTGTCCCTTTGTATGACTTGCTCTTAGACTTTAAAATATTTATTCAAATGCATATCTTCTATGAAAATCTTCAGCAAATCTTTTATCAAAATTTTTTCATGTCTTTCAGAATCATAATACTCTTTTGTGTTACTGTTGACAGAATTCTAACAATTGCTTTTAGTTTCATAGGTAGACTGTCAACATTTGTTACATATAAATATAATCAATTCAAGGGTCATATCACTTAAGGTTTCCAGTGCTGGGAGATATCTCTAGGCAGTCCTTCTGATCAGCTTCTTTGTGAGAAAAATGGGGTTCCAACTCATGATGTTCGTGTAAGAGGACCCTGCACTTCCTTCCCCAAACACACTGAATGCACAGCTACAGACGGAACAACTTCCTCTGAAAATTGCACTTTGAGAGATAGAAACCCCACACCAACACAATGTAGAAGAGGCTGACCCAGTTTCACCATAAACCCTACCCTAGCTCAGTGAACCATAGTTAGGAGGAGACTCAAAATCCCGAGCTTTTCCATGAGGAGAGAAGGGTTTGAGCACGGCACTGGGCATCCCGACATTTAAAGATCTGTATCTGAGCGATGAACCGCTGAAACATCTAAATGTGAAAATCTAGCAGGGCTCCTGCGCATGAGACCCATGGAGTTGTTGCAATCCGACCTTAGAAATGGCTCTTTAGGGTTCGCATGTTTGGAATCACCCATCCCAAGAAGAGAGGCAGCCTGCTGAGGGGCACCTGTGCCGAGACTGTCTCAGCGTGTCAGCCTGAGGGGCAGGCATCTTTTGTGACACATATTTGGGGGCCCGCTGGGGAGCTGCTGGAACATGGAGGCTTGCGGGACATCTCTGTGCTCTCCCTCCGCCATGCTTCTGGTGCCAGTACTCCTTGCAGGGAAGATTTTATCCATGTCTAGCGTTCTGGTTCTCACTTCCGGTGCCACGGGTTTCTGCAGTGCCGACCCAGCAGATGCCCCTTGATCACCTAGCCCTGGCAATCAGGGGCCCATGGGACTGTAGCAATCAGAAAAATATTAATAGTTCTTAGCAGGAAGCCACCCCAGGGCACTGTACAGACCGCAGCTGACTAAAATACACTCCCTGTCATTCTGTGGAAAAAGCCTATTTGCTTGTTCTAAAGCTTCAGCATGAGGGACAGACTTCAGGCTTTGCTCACATCTAAAGACCTATATCTATATCACATCTAAAGGGCTTCCCTTGTGGCTCAGATGGTAAAGAATCCACCTGCAATGTGGGAAACTGGGTTTGATCCCTGGGTTGGGAAGATCCTCTGGAGAAGGATCCTCCTCCAGTATTCTGGCCTGGAGAATTCCATGGACTGTATGGTCCATGGGGTCGCAAAGAGTCGGACAGGACTGAGCGGCATTCACTTTCACTTCACCAAGGGCTGCACTCTACACCTGCTCTCGGGGGCTGTAGGCCACTGCACACCATCTAAGCACTGTCCCCCTGCCTCACCCCAGCCCACCAGAATCTCACAGACAGGACCTTCCGCAGCAGCCCCAAGATTTTGACGGCCAGCCAGGGGACACTAAATCTCCTTGGCCCTGGCAGCCAATGGAGATTACATGGTCGCACATACGGTATATATTTGCATACTTTAAAAGCTACTCCCTGAGGGTCCAGGTTCCAATTAACCTGAATCTATATGTACGACTGAGAGACTTCACTTTCACTTTTCACTTTCATGCATTGGAGAAGGAAATGGCAAACCACTCCAGTGTTCATGCCTGCAGAATCCTAGGGACAGGGGAGCCTGGTGGGCTGCTATCTATGGGACCGCACAGAGTTGGACACGACTGAAGCAACTTAGCAGCAGCATAAGTTGACTGAGTTTCTCCCATCTGAGACACTCAAGGGACTTGGCACAGCCTCAACTACTGGGAGCCATTAAGAATAGAGTAAGCTATTTGGACAACCACAAAGGTTTAAGAGACAACCAAGAACTGGGGTGGGTTGAACAACATGTTTCATCTCCTACAGGAAGCTGCTTCTTCAAGACTAGGAGAAGTGGCTATTTTGTCTAATGTACAGAAACTGACACACAGAGTCAAGCAAAATGATGAAACAGGAAAATATGTTCTGAACAAAAGTAAAGCATAAAGTCTTAAGGGGAAAAAATAATGAAATGGAGATTAGTGATTTACCTGATAAAATTCAAAGTAATGGTCATAAGGATTTTCAGGAACTCAGAAGAATGGATGAACACAGTGAGGACTCCCACAATGAGATGGAAAATATAAGAAAGTACTAAACTGAAGGCACAAAACTAAAGACAAGAATGGCTGTCACCTCGGCCATGACAGTGTCCTACCTGTGTTCCAGGTGGTATTTCTCACTCATTGGATTTTTTTCAGTCATATCCCAACTACTTTCTACCCTCCAAAAAAAACTTAAAGTTACTTAATCTTTATGGTCCTTCACTCTGCTTTCCAGACTTGGAAGTTAACCTGTGTCTAGTACCTTTGTTGTCTTTCAGTAAAGTTTGGAGATGAGAAAAAACTTGCACTTAGTCTATCATCTTGAACTGAAAGTTTAAGGTCATGTAATTTCTGGAATATTCAGTCTTCCCCCTTCTTCTTCCTTGGTCTAACAAAACTTTTCAAGGGCTGTTTTTCAAAGGCCATATTTTGTACCATCTCTAGTTGCTTCCTCAATAGAACTTCTCATTCACTGCACCAGCTCTGGTGTTCTTAACATATCCTTTCTCATGGCTCATATATAATATCTTCTTCCCTCAGTTGTTTTTGAAGTTATAATTTCTATTCACAATGTTTAGGACCTATTAGATACTATTAGGACCTGCCACAAAATTGTATAGAGATTATATATTAAATAGATATTGATATAAAAGAAAAATCTCAATTTTTAAACATAAAAGACCCTTGATGATTATATAATTCAGTATGTTTTCTTTGTGGATGACATAACAAGATCACACTAGAATCCACACTGATGGAAAGTGTCCAGGGTCTTTTGTATTAGGTGATGAACTCATCGACTTTTAAACTTGGAGGCAAATAAAGAGTTACTCAACACTCAGAGTAGACATTTATACCTTAGCTGATGGCTTGACATGCAGCTACCTTGTAAATACTTTTTGTGATTTTAAAAATGCTGTTGTTTTTTTTTTTTTTTACAAAGCATTATATCATTTTTAAACAGATAGAAATATAGAATGTTTCACCTTAACTAAGTCAGTCATGCTTAACTAAATTTTCCTGTCATTAAAAACTCAATTCTGATCTGTTATTTCAGCTCAGTTCCTTTTACACATGACATCCCTTCAGTTGTTTACAACAATAAAATTACATGTATGTCAGAGATTGAAAATGTCAGCATATCATTGGGGTATGGAGCTGTCACTCCCCTATACCGTAATCATGTAATTCAAACCAGTTTTCTTATTGAATCTAGATCTAACTTTAGAGTTCCTTACTAAGTTTTGTGGGCAACTTCTGCCTATGCATGATCAGTGATACCTATAATAAACTGTATACTTGTTGAAAATATTCAGTCTTTCTCTGGAATGCTAACCTTACTTCCCCTTTGCATGTAGGATCTAACTTTGAAACACATATTTGACTTAGTTTGGCCAATAAAATGTGCATGGAATTGAATATGTTGCGTGTAAGCAGAAACTTCAAGAAGCAATTGTAACTCACATTTTTCCAGGTCTCCTTTCACTTTGCTGTGGGGGTGTCTATGTTAGTGAAGCTCTTGCAAAAAAAACCATATTGAGAAAAATTACAACATGAGCAAGAAATAAGCCTTTGCAATGTTAGTCACCGACATGTGGTTGTTTAAAACTACAGCATAGCCTATTCTCTCCTGAAGCATTGTGAATGAATTCACTCATTTATTCATTTATCAAATAGGTTTTCATCTCCAATCATTATTAGATTCTGGAGCACAGCACTAAAAAAGACATATAAGATCTGTGTAGAACTTACATTAAAAACAGAAACCTATCTTTAATGTTTTTAAGACAACAAAGAATTAGAGATTGAGACAAATGCAATGGATGGAACTCATTATATATTACGATAGAGAGAAGAGGAGTGGACAGGTAGAGACTGAAATAGATACTGTGTTTAAAAGCCATCTTGTAAGGAGACAAAATTTATACTAAAGGTTTAAAAATATGACAATTAACAAAATATGAGAGATTTCGAAAAAAGTAAGAATGGATCAAGTGTAGTGATAATATGACCAAAAAGCTAAAGGGAAAAAAAAGAGACCATGATGTATGTCAAAAGTTGAAAGGAAGTCAGTGTGAGCTAAAGAATGTTGAACAGTTAATAGCAATGAGTTCTGAAAGCAATGAGTCAACAGTAGGACTGTAGACAAAGGTGTGATGTGCACATATGAAAGGTCACTCTGACTACTCACTCTACGGGGGTGGATGGAGAAGAAACCGCTAAGAGACCTTTGAGATAATCATGGGAAACAATATGGGGACGTGGACTAGGACAAGAGCCGTGAAGATTGTGGCCATATGAAAAATTTAACATGAGAATGGAATCAGTTGCCAATGGAGTAGAATAAAATTTGAGATTAGGACAGAATAAAGAGTAACCTTGATGTACCATTTCCTGAAAGAATGGCATAGGTACAGGCCTTTTAAAGATATTATGGTGAGTGGAGATGGAGAATTCAAAGTTGGGCCCAATAAGTTTTTGTTTTGCTCTGAAATGTTTCAGTGGATGTCAGATAGACAACTGAGTACATATGACTGAAATTCAAGGGTAATATCTGTGCTGGAAATATAAATTTTTGAATTATTATAATATAAATGTCATTTAAAGGCATAGATATGAATATAATTTCTTAGCAAAAACATATATAGACAGGAAAGTGAGAACCCAATATTGAGCCTTGCACAACTTCAGTCCACCAGGAATTTAGTAAGGAGCAATGCCAGTGAAGATGACTGAAAATAATCCATTTTGAGAAAGAGGAAAATATATGAAAATGATATAACAGGAATTATTGTCTTTCCAAAATATAGTGATTTGTCACATCTACCAAATGCTGTTGAAACATCAAGTGAGTTAGAGAAAAATAGTATTTATTAAATTTGGTAACATGAGAGACTCTTAGAGATTTTGAAAATAGTCAGTGAAGGAAGACTCTGGATCAAGAAGGGTAGTACATGATTACAGTCAAAGAGGTGTGCGTGCCTCTCTTTAGCAAATTGAAGCTACTGGAAAGGAGAGCAGAAATAGGAAAATTTCTGGAAAGTGTCACTCATCTCTGGAGGATGTTTAAAGAATGTGAGGCATGAAAGCTTGTTTCATCTTGATGGAAATAATCTATATTAGGAAAGAGATTTATGACATACTAGAAAAAAATCATAGCCATAGGCATGGATTCCTTGAGATGATGGAAAGGGACAGAACCCAGAGCACATGTGAAGACATTGGACTTTAATAAGAGGTCAATTCATTCCTTCATCTTTACTTGACTGCAGCAGACAATGGTGTATCAAGGGCAGACAGCTTTACAGACTGTGTGACAGAGAGACAGTGACGTCCCCTCAGTGAAGTGAGGGTGAAACCGGAGTAAGGAGAGGGTGAGAGAGCTGAATAATATATGAGCAGGAATGAAACAGTTAAGCAGGAATATCAAGCTGATAAAGAAAACATAGCACACTCAATGATTATTGATTTCAACTGTGGCTGGTCAGTGTGGCTGTAGGCTAAGACAAATACTGTGGTTTATCCAGGGTTTTGGTTTGGCTTCAGAGTATGACTGACAGCGAAAGGAGCAGGCAATTATATTTATACTAAAACCACACCATCTAAACTAGAGAACACGGAAGTAAAGAGATAAGGCTGACAGGTTGTAAGCTGTGGGGTAAAAAGATGAGATATCTCAATGGGGTCAAAGGATTATCACTGCAGAGGCATTTGGGTAAGTGAGTTGGAATGTTAGAAGGTAAAGATCAGAGTGAAGGAAGCAATTTCTAGTGACAACTGTGTGCTGGCCCGGTCTTAAATATTCCCTGCTTCACCTTTTGATGCAGCTGTGATTCATTTAGTAATTCCTGTTTCATAATATTCTTTCTTCTTTGCCTCCACTGCTTGAGCTGTTTTTATCCTATTGCACTGTATGCATTTTTGTCAGTAACTTATAACTTTGTGTGGAACAAAGCAAGGCATTAATTAATTACTTTGAATATTTCAAAATCCTTCTTTAATGGCATGGTTTCTAGGTTTGTTACCATCTCAGTTCCTCTTCTCTGAATGGATTCCTTTTTTTCAAAACTCTTAATAAAATGAAATACCAAGACTGAAGAATGGTCACTTAGAAATAGATTAAAAGTGTCATTGTCAATGATAGGAAGAATTAAGACAGAGACGCAAGCTTCATGTCTCCTGATGCAGTATGTGTGTCTCTTGATCTGTACAGTGAACTAAGAATAACTGAAGCTATCTACTGAGCAATAGCTTCCCAGGTGGTACTAGGGGTAAAAAACCTGCCTGCTAATGAAAGAGACATGGCACGCCCATTTCATTCTTGGAAGATCCCCTGGAGTAGGAAATGGCAACCCATTTCAGTATTCTTGCCTGAAGAATCCCATAGACAGAGGACCCTGTGGGCTACGGTCCATAAAACCACAGGGGCGTAGACAACGGAAGCGGCTTAGCACTCATAAGCTGAGTCATAATCTTTTTCCACAATGACGTTTTAATGCTTTACATTGTGCATTTCTCTATTTCTTACAAATAAACATGAGAAAGATATTGGCCCATTTTAGAGAAAGAAAACTGAGGCTTAGGAAAATTAACCTGTACAATGCCACACAGCTAGGTTGTAGTGAAGACCATATAAAACATTGAAGAGTCTGAAACCACAGTCCACTTTTTTTTTCTTTGTTTTAAATTCATTTTATTCAAGCAAGTTCAGGTTGTATTTTTTGGTTTTAACAACCACTCATATTTAAATTGAATTTATAATAAATTAAAATTCCTTGGTAGTCTTCACATACTATTAGTTTTTTTTCTTCTTGCACAATACCAGAAACATAATAGGTACCTAATAAATATTTAATTTGCTGAATTAGTTTTCTGTTCAGTCAGTAAACTGAATAAATTCTGCCTCACATATCTTCTTTCCAATAATTAATTAAAACATTGATTAGAATAGAATTGAAGACAGAGTCATGGAGAAACTTCTTTCCATCATTCTTCTAGCATGAATGTTTAACCAACTACATCAATTTAAAATTCATCTAATATGCTATCTCTAACATACATTGTCTTCTCTACAAAAATAATCTGAGAAGTTCTCAAAAATAATAATAAAATTCAATGCTTCCCCATCATATTTACTTGATCCCTCTGCCCCAAAAAAGTTATTTAAAAGACAGTAAAAAATCTACCCACAATTCAGGAGACCCAGGTTTGATTCCTGGGTGGAGAAGATACCCTGGAGAAGGGAATGGCTACCTATTACAGTACTCTTGCCTGGGAAAATCCCATAGACAGAGGAGCCTGGTAAGCTACAGTCCATGGGATCTCAAGGACTAGGACATGACTGAGTCACTAACACTTTTTCTTAGTGA
>SJYV01035469.1:0-12551 GCA_006410875.1 Neotragus pygmaeus
AATAAGTTATTTTTTCCTTGGAAAGTATCTGTTCTCGAAGACATGAAGTACTGTGCAAATGAACATGATATTATTTTAATAGATTTTTTAAACACATCAGAGTATTAGGCAAATGGGTCATGTGAAAATAAATACCGTGGATCTAGAAAGAGATCAGTGTTTAATCATACAGTGAATGAACACACAACAAGCAAGTTGAGAGGGCATACACGTTTAAAACCACTGGCTAATAGGAAAAAATTACAGGTGAAGCATTATCTAAACTTTCTATTAGGACATAAAGTGTCCTTCAGATTTGGGGGCCTGCATCCTGTTTTCTTCCAGCTTCTTTGAGACATAACTGACACATAACACTGTTAAGTTTAATATATATAATGTATAGATTTGATGCACTTATACATTACAAAATAATTGCCATTGTGGCATTAGCTAATACCTCCCTCAGGCCCCACCATTACCATTTCCTCTGTGTGTACTCCAATGGCAGTTTCCAAGTGTATCATAATAGAGTATTTCTGACTAAAATCTCCATGCTGTACATTAGATTCCCTAGAACTTACTGATCTTATAACTGATATCCTTTGGCTGATATCTCGATTTCTGCCACCTCACTACCCCATGTTACTAGCTTTCTATTTCTGTGAGTTTGCCTTTTTCAGATTCACATACAAGTGATATTTTACAGTATTTGTCTTTCTTTGACATATCATTTGCCATAAGGCCTTCAAGGTCAATCCATGTTGCTAATGGCAGGATTTTCCTTTCTTGTGACCAAATAGTATTTTATTATACATACACATTACATTTTCTGTATCCATTCATCCGTCAGTGAACACAGGTTGTTTCTACGTCTTGGCTATTATGAATAGTGCTGCAATGAACATGGAGTGCAAGTATCTCTTTGAGATCATGTTTTCATTTCCTTTGGATATACATCCAGAAGTAGAATTGCTGGATCATATATGGTAGCTCTTTTTAAAATTCTTTTTAGGAACGTCCATGCTGTTTCCCATAGTAGCTATACCAATTTACATCCCCACCAATAGTGTATAGGTGTTCCTTTTCTCTACTTCTTTGCCAATGCTTGTTATCTCTGGTCTTGCTGACATTCTAACAAGTATGAGATGATATCTCCTTCTGATTTGCACTTTGCTAATTATTAGTGGTGTTCAGCTTCTATTTGTGTACCTTTTGGCCATTTTCATACCTTAATTTTCTGCTGATTTTAAGTCTTATCTCCTCTGTCCCTCCACACCTCATACATATCTTCCTAAATGCTCTACACTTTCTTGTCTTTGCATGTGCTATCTCCCAAGCCTGGGATTTCCTTTGAGTTTGATGAACTCCATCTGTCCTTAAAGACCCAAATCTGACTTCCCTAGCCAAAGTAAACGTACAGTCCTTACTTTTCCTTCAGGGTTTTGCATGCACGTCTACTATTCTGACTACTCCTATTAACGATAACATGCACTATTTGCTTTTTGCTAAGCATTTTATGTGGTACTTTATGTTGACTATCTCAAATTCTCATGATTAAAATGCAATCATTTGTTGATCTGTTATTTCAAGTTAATAACAAGTAACATTGTTAGCTGCAGTTTGTATTCCAGCAAATGTCACATGTCAACTTTTGAACAAACTAACATACTGAAAACGTGGTATGTGGTAGTACAATACTTGGCACTGGGATAGAAAAGAAACGATAGTCTCTGTCTTTAAGGAGGTCATCACCTAGTGAGGAGACAGGCATTTAATCAACAAGTGAAGTTAGAAAGGCTTAATATCAAATAGGAGAAGCCTGATCTTAGCTGAGAGTGCATGGAAGAAAGTGACCATAATCCACCTCCAGATGAAAACAGGAAACAGGACAGAGGAACATTCTTAGAAGCAAGCCATTATTCCCCTGCTACAAGGAAGGAAATATATGATGCCTATACAATAAAAAATTGGACCACTTTGTAAACTTGGGTTTGCTATGTAAAGTGATGAGAAACATTGGGAGGTCATAAAGCAGTTAACAAAAAGTTTATCAGAAGCCAATTTTGTCAGCAGCTTCTCTAAATCCCAGAGCTCAACTAGGAAAGGCTCTTGCTCTGAAGATTCCAACCTGCCTTCCAAATGGGAAATGCAAACATAAATGATACATCTGGTGCAACTGTGATCACCTGACTTCCCTCCTTCAGTGAGCTTTTTTCCCATTACTCAACTGAAAGTCCATGTTAGGTTTTAACCTCCGGACTATGAAACAACTGACATTTCCACCTTTCTTCCTGCTTTCTACTCCAAAAGAAGGCATCTGGTAAAATAAACATTGAGTATGAAAAGTAACCCCAACACAGTCTTTTCCCAAATCATAATATATTATTAATAATAGAATCCAGATTAATGGAATTTTACTATTGACATGTTAACATTGTTATCTGTGGGGTAAATACATCAAAATACATAATACCAAATATGGTAAAATTTTAATTAGATTTAACAAAGAGTTACTACTTTATAAAAAGATTTAATAAATCTTTTTATAAAGATTTATATTAGCTTTTATAAGCTAATATATGATAACCCCCAAATGTTATTTATTTTCTAGTGTTCCCCTTACCTAAGGATTGATATGTAGATGATCTCTAATGTATACATAATATTTAAATCATCAGTAATGATGATAGTGCTATTTATCATGTTTTAAAAATAGTCCACAAAAATGTTGTCACCTTATGTATTTATACCTCTCATGCAGAAGTGACCATATGTAGCTTTTTTTGATTAGATGCCACATCCAAAGACTCATGGCAGTATGTTACATGACAGGTTAAAGCAAAATCAAACAAACAGAAAAAAATCCTGTGAATTTACTGTAATTTGAAATTGTATATGGTATTATATATTTGCTAGGAATTTGATATTTAGAGAAAAGAAAATACAGTTGGCCCTTTAATATCTGTATATCCATGGTATTCATCCAAAGATGGAAAATATTTGGGAAAAAAAAATTCCAAGAAATTCCAAAAAGCAAAACTTGATTTTGCCTCTCATCTTTAACTATTTACATATTTGGGCTTCCCTGGTGGCTTAGACAGTAAAGAATCTGCCTGCAGTGTAGGCGACATGGGTTCAATCCCTGAGTTGAGAAGGTCTCCTGGAGAAGGGAATGGCAACCCACTCCAGTATTGTTACCTGGAGAATTCCATGGACAGAAGAGCCTGGTGAGCTACAGTCCATGGGGTTGCAAAGAGTCGGACATGACTAAGTGACTGACACTACCACTGAAATGTTATTGAGGGAAACTGTAGTGCCACTAGGAAATGGTAGCTGAGGAGATGAGAAATATAAACATCTTTTTAAATGTTGAAACCATGGAGACAAGAGTTTGTCTAAGCTGCCTTGTTTTGCTTTGTTCTGTTCATCTGGCTGGTAGGTAAGAGGGAAAGAAAGGAATCTTGGCAAAAGTATACAATTCTAGTATATGATGTATTTAATATATATTATTATCTTAGAATACACTAAAGTTAAAAGTATAATACATGTTAATTTGCAAAAAAAATTAATGCAAGTTTGAGATTAATGCAAAGTAACTAATGCTGCTGCTCCTGCTGCTAAGTCGCTTCAGTCGTGTCCGACTCTCTGCGACCCCGTAGACAGCAGCCCACCAGGCTCCCCCATCCCTGGGATTCTCTAAGCAAGAATACTGGAGTGGAAACTAATGCAGTGCATAGTGCATAGTAAAAAAAAATAAACAGTGCATATAACTATTAGCAGCAGGAATACACAGAATGGTAGGTGTACACACAAAACTGCAGTAGGGAAGGCTATGCAATTCACTTCACCTAAGGAAGTCAGATTTTGGTCTTATAGCATGACTGGGAATTCATCAGACAGCCCAGAAAGGAAATCCTGGGCTTGGGTGACAGCATGTGCAAAGATATGGAGATAAAACTATATAGCATTTAGGAAGGTGAAGGTAAGGTGTGAGTAGGGAGGGGACAGTGAAACCTGAAAAGAGGCAGAGGCCAAAGTCTGAAGAGTCTTTTATGCCATAAGAAGACACTATTTCATTCACATTTTTTTCCTATAAGCTGGTGGGTTCCATTCTGTACATGACTTATTTATGGACATTTTAAAAATACTTGTGTCGGATACAACTGAGCACGCGCACACACCACACACACACACACACATGTTCAGTTTCCTCACAACAAATGCAAACATATAGCCAGATTTTGCAAATAAAAATGTAAAATACCCGGTTAAATCAGTATTTTAGATAAACACAATTTTTAGTATGTTTTTGAAAGTATGTCCAGTACATATTTATTGGAAATTCAAAGTTACCTGGGTGTCCTGTTTTTTTTTTTTTTTTTTTTTCCTGGAAGACCTACTCCCTCAGAATAATAAAATCAGAAGCTCTGAGGTAGCGGCCTGGCCACCAGAATTTCCTAAAGCTTTCTCTAGGATTTTCATGTGCAGGCAGGGTTAACAATCACTAGCCTAAGTGATGAACAGTCAAAGAATTTCAAACAAAGGAGTTACATGTTGAGAAAGATTACTGGAAAAAACCATCTGACCAGTGTATTAGAGACTAAAGGAAGAAGATGGGTGGCAGGGAGTCTATTAAGAGTTATTGCAGGCATCTGGTAAAGAGATGGCATTGGCTTGAATTAAAGCATGGCAGAAGACACAGAGAAAAAATGAGATTCTCGACCAGTGACAGGACATGATGACTAAGAACTTTTGGGGAGAGAGGGCACAGTAGGAGGGGAAGATGCCCACTCATCCCTGCCCATTCCTTACCTCCACCTCCCCCACTCTTTCTTCAGCTTGGGTTTGAGCACAGCTGCGTTTTATTATCTAAGTGACCTTGGACAAGACACTTAACCTTTGTGAGACTCAATAATTCTTCCATAAAATGGTCAAAGGGTAATAGTAACCTATTTTGGAACATTATTTTTAAGGATTAAATGAAACACTACATTAAAAATCCTCATTCTGCCAAGCATGCTAAGCACTCAATGTTTTGCCCATTTATTGCTATGTTGTTGTAATTATAAATTTAATCAACCTGATTCTGATTACTTTTTCTTCCCTCTCTTTACATTCTCTCCCTATTTCTCCTCCATTTCTGGTTTCTTACTCATTTTTTTTCCTTTTATTATCCCTCAAAAATGATGTTTTGAATCCTGGAATGTCAAGAGTTACCTATTTCAGAACAGTCTTGCTGAGGCTGGTTTAGAATCACTTAAGTAATGACAAGAGGCTGAACATGGAAGCTGTAACTAATTCTGAGAATAAATAACTGTAGAACAGCTTAGGAAATCACCAAACTATTCCAATATTCCACTCTTTGGATAGTAGTGTCACAACATCACATGATTCATGAATATCAGAGTTGAAAGGACCTTTAGAACGTATAGACCTACTATGATAATATATAGATCAATATAATGGCTGCACTTTGGCACAAGCTTTTGTACTTAATTCTTTTAACCTGTAAAGATCTCACTCCACATCCAGTATTCTGGAGAGGCTGTAGACAGAGTAGTTAAGAGGGCAAGCTCTTCCTTGATGGGACCCTGGGTCAAAAATAATAGGGTCAAAAAGTCATGGGGGACTCCCTGGTGGTCCAGTGGTTAAGAATCCACCTTACAATGCAGGGGATATGAGTTTGATCCCTGATCAGAGAACTAAGATCTCACATCCCACTGGGCAACTTAGCCCATATGCCAAAACTACTCTACTGAACCCATGGGCTCTGAAGCTCGTGTGCCATAACCAGCTAAGCCGTGCACTGCAACGAAAAATCCCATGTGATGCCACAAAGATCTCACATGCCACAACAAAGATCTGATGCAGCCAAGTAAATAATAATAAAAAAATCATTTGGAGGGCAATCTGGAAAATTTGCATGTAGACTACTGGATGATGTTATTGAATAAATGTTTATTTTTTATGATGCAGAATGGCACTGTGATTAAATGGGAGAATGTTTTTATTTTCTGAAGTATCATAGTGACTGTAACTTACTTTCAGATGGTTTAGCCATGTGAATTAATACATAAATGTGTGTATGAATATACTTATATGTGTGTATGTATTTAAATATATGTCTGTGTGTGGTATGAAGGGAAGGAAAAACAGATGATCAGCATTGATCAATCTAGCTGAAGGGTATGTGTGTGTTTGTTGTATAATCTTTTTAAAAGAAAATAATTTTAAATGTTAAAGAATCAGGAAAGAAAGTAAATTTTTAAAATAGAATGACTATTAGTATCAAAAAAAAAAAAAAGAGGGAGGAACAGGCTCTAGAATCAGACAGATCAGGTTCCATTCCCAGTTGGCAATATTAGACAAGTTAGAAAACCTCCCTAAACCTGTTTCCTCATCTACAGAAAGAGGTTGATAATTATAAGAACGTGTTTGGTCACTCAGTTGTGTCTGACTCTTTGTGATCTCCAGGGACTATAGCTCACCAGGATCCACTATCCATGGGGATTCCGGTGAGAATACAGGAGTGGTTGCCATTCCCTTCTCCAGGAGATCTTTACAATCCAGGGATCAAACCCAGGTCTCCTGTGTAGGAGGCAGATTTTTTACCATCTGAGCCACCAGGGAAGCCCACCTGTTACTGCATTGTCATTATTGTAATAACTGAATAATAAAGGTGAAGTGCTTAGCACCATGCCAATAGTCTAACTGGAGTTCTTGCCCCTGCACAGTCTCAGAGCCACATAAGAGTAAAATCAGGAATACATTCTCTGTTCAATCCATGGTTTCTGCAAGATCACTTTTTTTAACTTTTTAAAACTGATCCATCTGCAAAAAACAAAACAACAACAACAACAAAAAACGGGGACATCAATAAAAAGCTGGACCGTTCTTTTGTGGGATAAATAAGTACAAACAGAAAGCCCTCAACTGTAGCATAGGTAGCATAAAGGTGACATTCTCCTCACTGTCATCTCTAAAGTCAGCCATAAACAAATCATAAAAAATGTGCTTGGAAATTTCAGCTCCACAGTAATAGCTGAAACAAAGGCAGAAAATTGCAGCTCTCTGTGTAATAACTAAGACTTTCGTTATGTGCTGCTGTATTAAATATAAAACATTTTCATTTCCTTTGTATAGGAAATTCAATAGGACCTGAAAAGGGGGTCAACCAAGTACTGTGACTTCCACAATAAAATGTGAGTGGTGCTAATATTCCTCTTCCAACTCTCCAGTGACTGCAAATAACCAAACAGATAAAATGTAGCTTTCATAAAACTCGAGGTTTGGTGGAGAATTAGCATGAGACTTGTGCTTGCTACTTGCTAACGGAAGGTTGGCCAAGAGCTCAGATTTATGCCATGAAATTTAAATGGTTTTCTCCTGAGGTTTTCTTCACAATATCATTGTATGCGGCTGAGTTAGTTTATTGGCACTTTTGTATGGGGATTGTTTTTGGAGGAGTGGGAGTGTGGGGGGTAGGGGTGAAGGTAACCTATTTCTTTAAGAAATCCAGCACTTATAGGGCTCTAGGGAATTTTAAAGCAGGGAATTTGGAAGAGTAACATATGCAAGAGTCTCCAAATGGTGAGGCAGAATCAACAACATTTACAAAATTACGTTGGGGAAAAAAAATAACATGATAAGATCACAGTTCTTTTGTTGGGGTGTTTATAACATAACACATGGCTTCATCTCACTAGGCTTCTGAAATTAGAATGATATTGCTAGAAGATTTTTATGGATCAGGCTTTGAATTTGTATGCAAGTTTGCAGGGAATTTTGTACAAAGAAACCTCAAATTGAATTCAGACATGGGTATTTTAGCAGCCAGGAAAGGTTATTCATGGTGTGTCCAATACAATGTCACTAACTAACTTAGAAACAAGAGGTCACAGATAGAAGTTAAGGAGGGTTAGGCCTATAAGCAATTCAAGCAGAATTTAATTACAAAAAGGGTAGCTGAATAATGGAGCTCATAGCTAAAGGCAGCAATAGATGCAGGAATTGTAAATCAGTTCAAGGAAGCCAAGAGAAAAAGCAAATCAAAAAGAGAAACAAATCAACTTTCTTAAAAATATCCTAAGGTTAACTGAGCAAGCCTCAATGGATCAGAGAGTCAAGGCTTTATCCTTTCAACATCCCTGTGCTTTGAAAAAGACACCTAAACAGCAGTTCATTGATTTCCTCAAAGGCCAAAGACCTGTGTCATCCACCCAATTGAATTCTTTTGTGCTGTACATGTGCTTACCCTATATTGTCTGCCCCCTTACAATTTTATCTCCCCATGTATACATTTCTCACACCCTGGGTAGGACACAATTACTCCATTCTTGCCAACATGCACTATATAATCACCTTGGGAACTGACATTTCATTCTTGCCCTTGCAATACACAAGAGGAATTAAAGGTCCATGTCCTTGGTGTCTTTAATGTTTTATTCCTTCTGTGCATTTCAAGGGTAGTAGCTAAATGCAAGAATTCATCTCAAGCTGGAACTTAAAAAATATACCCATCCAATAATAATTATGCTGTTTTATCTGTGTTGGCAAACAATTTGCCCTACAGTCATCCTGAATTCAAGCAAGATTGTAAAGGGAGTGGATATGTTGTCTTTTCTCTATTATGCTCCTCCCCTTCACTCCTGCATCCCCAAAGATTAAGGCTCAGTGACACTGGTATTATTTATGGTATAAACAACTAACATGGGGGTTTGTTCCAACTTGTGTCAGGTGGATCCTGAGAACACACTTAACATAGCTGTCTAGGAAAAGGGTATGCTGACTCTTGGTTTCCAGAGGAATTGAGTCCAGGAGTTTAGGGACTGTGTGTTTTACTAGGCCCAAGAATCATGTGTGCTTGCTTCCTTATGAGTTTCACAGTATAGCTTGTGTGACAATAATTTTTTTAAAAGTAATCCATGAAAAGAGAAATTCACCACATTTACTAACTCTGCCAGTTTTCTATAAAGGTTTATTTAACTATTTATGAAATTAATAGGAAACCATATTGATGGATTGATAAAATATAGTAAGATACAGACATGCATAGAAGATCCAGCTCCATCAACCAGAACACAGGCACAAGTTTTCCCAACCAGGAAAACATCACATGACGCTAATCCAACCCCATCCACAGGAGCAGATTCCACAACCAAGATTAATTACAACTTTGAAAACTTTATTTTTCCTTATAAATCACACTGTTATTCCCCCTACAAATTCCTACCTTCACATTAACCTTTTGCAGTGCTGTAAAGTTTTCCTCTTTGTTTTTCTTGCTAAAGATTTTTTTCACTGCTTTTATGTAATTTTGTTCTAATTTTGTGTTTGATATGTTTGATTGACTTTCTTATAGTTCTTTACTAAGTTGTAACTATTCCTGAATTTACATAAATCTTTTTCACATATGTTTATTTATCTTTGCCTTTCTATTTCTTTCTTTTTCTACCCTCTCTTCTACCCCTTATTTTTCTTTCCCCTTCTCCTCTTTTTTCCTCCCGTTCTCTTCCCCCCACTTTTTTTCACTCTTTCTTTTTTCACCATGTAATTTAAACAGTTGTGCTCTCTTTGCTATGTTACCCAGTTGGCAATCTGTTCAGGCTATTTTCCAGACTGAGCATTAGTTAGCTCTGTTTTTACTTGGTTAATATCACTTTTGGTTTCCCTTGTTCACCAAGTCAATCTCCTATACTATTTTCTTTAGAATACTTTGGTTATAACTGCATGTGTGGAAGTGTGTGTATATGTCCCATTATTTCTGCAATTATCNAAAAAAAAAAGGAAAGCCAAAACCATGTGCTTTCTCTTTTTCTTTTTTTAAAGGTACATGGTTCATAGGTTGCTACTAGCAGCTTTGGGTAGAAGAGAATTAGATGACAGAGATCACTATGGAAACAAAAGATTGGACCTTGCTGGACCACTACTTGCATTCTTATTTAGAGGGTAAGAAATTATAGAATGATACTGTTAAAAGTAGATAAATTTCACTTTAGATTGGTTATGGCACATGAAGGTGCTAAAAAACTATCTTGGCATGCATAATGGGTGCATGTGAAGTTTGGTACATTCTTTGCCAGTTGTGCAGTTTAGTTCTGCTTCCTATCAGAATTTCAAGATTGTGGGAATGTTTAGCACTTGTTTACATTTTCTTTATTCCTCTCCACCATTGCAAAGCATTTGAGAAAGCTCAATTATTGGTTGACTTTCTGAGTGCTGATGCTGGAATTTTTATTAGCTCTGCTTTGCAGTTTATGAAAACACAAAAGCTAGAGAGGAAGCAGTGGTTGTGTCAGAATTAAGGTTATACGTGATTTTTATTTTATTCTTAATATGTTTTTATATTTTCTATAATGAACATATACTACTTCTATAATTGGAAAAACTTATTTGTAAAAATTATGTAGACAGTTTAGCACAAAAATGATATTAGCAATGTTTTGTGCATGTTCTGTTATTTATCGTGTTGTATGTTAGTGTTTTTCAACCTTGTTTTGTTACACCCCACTAAGGAGCCTCTTTCGACTATTTTTTCCCTTAATGCTTTGCTTGTGTATGTTTTTATACTGTATGTACATCTGTGCTTTTTATATAAAAAAGAATAACCCTCCTCCTCATCTCAACCACTTTTTGCCTCCTTGTGGGCAACAGTGTCCTTGTTAGAATTCATATTACAGACCTTGACATGTTTAAAACATTTTATTGGGCAGAATGTTTAAGAATTTGCTTAAAGAAGTACGGATCTATGCCCAGAAGTTCATTGATCGTGGAAAGGATTTTAACTTGGAATTGGCAATTAAAACAAGGATTATATCTGATGGCCTAAAATATTCTTTAGCTACTGGAAACTGGGGTGACCAAAAGAAAGCTCATCAAGCCAGAGCTGGTGTATCTCAGGTAAGGGTGTCAGCTGTGACTACAGGTTTGGTAAGAAAACATTACGAAACTAATAGAATCTTCATTTATTGAATGTAAATGTTTTCCCTTTTTTTTCTCTTGGTCAGATATAAAAGTACTTGGAGGCTTTGGAATTATGAAAGTGAAAATTTTCTTAAGTTAGCTGTTAGCATTACTAAGAGATTTTAAAGTTTTGACTCTCATCAAGTTATTTAATAAATTCACATAGGTTCTTAGGTAAAACAGTCTATGTTCATGAAATTTCTGTCTTAAAAGTTCCATATTAGAAACTGATACCCAGGGAATAAATTATTTTGTGTAATGTAATACTTCTAACACTGATTTCTGTATGTTGCCCTGTTTTTTGTACAGTGATTACAGTAGGTACTTTCAGAATGATTAATGGAGGAAACATTTTATAAAAATGTCTCGCCAGGTGTTTTTATGTATTTTTTGTAATTAGTTTTCATATGAGATTTAAAACTTACCATGTACATGTTTAGATTTATGGAAGGGATCTCCCCCTCATTTGCTTTTTAAAAAAAAACAAAACAAAACAAGCGTACACCAGTATCACCTGATTAATTTGGCATTCAGACACCAACTTGAACCTCCTGATTCCTGGAAGTCTAAATATCTTAAGAATTATGGAAGGATGCTCATAACCCAGTTAAATTTCTAGTTTCTTTTAGTTTAGTAAGGATTTGTTGACTGTAGTTGATATTTGTGATGCTGGATTCACAGGTTGATTCCAGCCTTCAAGGAGCTCACCATCTATTAGAGGAAACATTTGTCCTTGTATATCTCACTATGCCTTGGGCTGAATTATGATAAATGCCATCCTGCCAATTGAATTTAGTTCCTGGGTTTTAAGATGTGCCAAGAGCTCTGTCACACATTGGATCTGCAAAAAATGAGTAGAACATGATCCCTGATTTTCAGCAGCTTACAGTCTNTATGATAAATGCCATCCTGCCAATTGAATTTAGTTCCTGGGTTTTAAGATGTGCCAAGAGCTCTGTCACACATTGGATCTGCAAAAAATGAGTAGAACATGATCCCTGATTTTCAGCAGCTTACAGTCTGTACTCACAGATGTGAACAGATATTACAGCATGGTACAGGGAGTATTAAATGAGAGCTATACATGCTTCCTCTGTGGGGATGCTGGAGAAGGGCATATAGCACTGCCTGAGAGTATGAACAGAAATGTTTTCTTTGGGAGGTGGCATGTGAGCTGTGTCTTGAAGGGTAGTTGAGCAATTAGCCCAAGCCTTGGAGGAGGGTAGAAGCAATAGCTCATAGGAAAACTGGAGAAAATTTCTTAATATCTTGAACAAAGGGACAGAGGGAGAAAAGGGCACATGCATGTGGGAGGAGCTAGATCATTCTGCTGTTTTCAAATCAAAATGGGAGAGTTAGAAAGGTGGGGTTGGAGAGGGGAGCTTGGGAACACCTTGTAGAGGGGCATTCATTTTTGCTTGTTAGGTAGCTTCACAGTAAATGTCATTGTGGAGAAAAGATTTGAGAAGGGCATAGTTGGTGGCAGAAAGATTGTTGCAGCAGGCTCAGTGAGAAATGGTTAGAGCCTGCAGTAGAACAGTTCTGTGGAGGTAGAGAGTGGAGTCAGATTTGAGAAATATT
This sequence comes from Neotragus pygmaeus, assembly GCA_006410875.1. Taxonomy (NCBI): domain Eukaryota; kingdom Metazoa; phylum Chordata; class Mammalia; order Artiodactyla; family Bovidae; genus Neotragus; species Neotragus pygmaeus. The sequence goes on from SJYV01035469.1 coordinate 12,523, forward strand.
AGGAAGTTTGGAAAGCTTTGTGATTAGTT
>SJYV01035473.1:0-15619 GCA_006410875.1 Neotragus pygmaeus
GTTTTCTGAATGTTGAGCTTTAAGCCAACTTTTTCACTCTCCTCTTTCACTGTCATCAAGAGGCTCTTTTACCATTGTTATTTACCATGCTAGTGTCAGCGCACTAGGTTCATTTCACTAGTCACGAATGGGCCTCCAACTATTGACAGATGAAGGAAGTCCAGATAGGTAAAACTGCCTAGTACAAAGTTATAGTACAAATTGGTAGCCTACATCAGGTCTCCGGACTCAATGACAACTGAGGCAGACATTCCACACTGAAGCTCTTATGTGTTTCTGCCCAAACCCAACTCCAGCCGGAGCACCAGCAGCTTCATCTCAATGCCCTGAAACAATCCTGCCCTCAGCATGTCCCAGTTCTGACCATGAGGAGCTGGGCAGGGAAAAAACCAAGACTAGGACTCAGAAGAAATTTACAAACTGCAACAATACCAACGAATCCTAAACCTCAAATTTTTCAAGTGTCTGAAGAATTATCTGAAAGAAGCAAACCCTGTCCAGTTTAGCACTTACATTGTCAGCAATTCTGAAAAAGTAACAAAAACTTTAAGCAAATAATTTTAATGTTTATTTTTATATCGATGATACACTTAATATATATGTGAATTCAAGATACAAAATTCATTTACAAGAGTTCACACCTGATGAATGTAATCACATTCCTAGAGAGAACATTTATCAAAGCAAAAATGTCTTCAATACACTGATGACAAAAATCAAATTTTCTGTAATCTTGTTATTCAATAAACATCAAAACAATGTTTAACTCTTCATCCTCTATTATTTAAGTGCCCTCAAGGTGGTAGGCACCATGTAACAGAAGAAAACATTGGAAACTCAAGGGCCTACTGAATCCTCTGCAGAATCACAGTGTTTACTCTGAAATTCATTTAGTGAAGTAGTAGAAGGCTTGCTATCCTTTATGACAAATCACATATCACACAAGAGTCAAAAGTGATGATCAGGAAAATAAACTGTTTTGGTAACTTCTTAATTTCTAAAATCTATGACATATTAACCATAACGACATAGCAGAAAAAGGCTGCTGAAAAGGAACACAATTAAAAAATCCTTAAGAGTGTGTATGGCTTAAGCAATTTAGAAATACAATAGGTAAGACTTTTACAATACCACAATTGTTCAAGTCAAATGATATTGACAATATAATTTTCCCCCTTAGTCACTGGTAGTTAATAGCCCCTTCAAATTTAATTCTATTGAGAACACATATAAAACTAGTGAATCCAAATGGTTTGTTGGGCTCACCGAGCTGAGTTGATGGATTTTGTTCTAAAGTATTAAACCACAATACCTAAAATTTAATACAGATGAGCAACAAGACTACATTTCAAGGATTACAGTGATTTGTGAATAGCTAGATAGGCAACCAAATAGTTTCATCATTTGCACAACAGATTAGCAGCACTTGGTAAGTACGGTTACGTGAAAATTATTGTGCTTCAATCTCTCAAAGAGAGCTAATAAATATAACTCTAGAATCCTTATAGTGTTACAATTCTATAACATTTCAGTTACAGACAAGCACAATTTTTAAAAAGTATTTCACACCACTAGAAAATCAAATAATTATATTTTCCAAATGTAATTTCTTCTATGATTGAAACAAGTGCATTTCTGCCTAATATCCATAATATAGACAATAGGTTCACCATTATTTTCAGGGAAAATAGATCAAGTATAACTTATTTTAATTCCTATTTGATTATCTTAACCCTTAGTGATGATATAAATAAAAAGATATTCAACCTTACAATGGAAAACTACTTGGAGAAAATAATGTCATTTTGGCCTGAAATGACAAAATTCTTTAGAGCTAAGTAGGAAATGACTTAAAACTGCTTCATCACATTCAATGATTAATGAAACCACTACTTTTACTCATGCTACACAGTGAAGATAACCTATTTGAATAAATCCTTTCACTTGTAAGCTCTACTATGAAAATGTAGGACATTGCATCTGCCTTTCCTATTACCTAAAACCTTTCTCCTTTGACAGGAAGAAGCCTCCAAAATATATCTGATTGTTGAGTGGCAAGGTTTATTAAAATCAATAAATAAAAATCAGCTGGAGAACTAGCCATATGATCTATGGGACAAAAGGAATGTAACCACATAACTATAAAAAGCCACAAACACAAAATCCTAAGATATTTTAGTGAACCATTGACTTCTTTTTAATAAAAGGTAAATAAGAGTTTTTTCTTAAAAACAAACAAACAAACAAACCAAAAAAAAACCTCATTCTGCAAGAAACAGGAATAAAAATTATTGCCCTAAAACATTTTAAGCAATTTTTCCTGCAGATTTTTGATACATCACAACACATAATCTAGAAAAAAGTAACATGCAAAGAAGTGTAGGAATAAGATTTTTGTATTTAGAGTGTTTATTTTGATATCATTTGGAAATGATTACTTTGGGTTAACATATATGACCATTTTGTATTTTACAATGGTTGATCTTACTGATTTGATGTTTGAGAAGACTTAGGGGTCAACTAGTAATGTTTACAAATCTTAATTTTCAATCATGGATAAGTGGACATTCATGACAGTTTCAAAAGAGAAAAGATTATTAGTGATATAACACAAAATTTCAAATGTTTACTGCACGCCTAAAGGAAGGCTAGCTATAATTTACCATCTCATTCCAAAAAGTGACATAAACCCTCAGGCTATTAACTATTTCATAAGCCTATCAGAAAAGTAAAATAAAATCTGAACCCTGAAATTACCAACATCTCAATAAACAATACTACATCTAAAAAGATGATTGTCTTAGGATATAGACAGGAATTAACCACCAAAATAGGAAAATATTCCCAATTTATAGTTTGTTCTATGACCAAATTCAAGCTTGATGATTAAGTGAATCTGGAGTGCAGAATTACTATATCTCAAACTACTAAAGATCTCTGAAGTCTTGTTCAAACATGTTTTTTTTTAAAATCATACTGCTTAGAATAGTTTGATAATTAATTTAAAAAATAACTTTAAAAAACACAAATTAAAAATATTTTTAAATTAAGAAATGGTGCTTCAGTTATTAAGGAACAATATTATATAAAATGGAATTTTTCTCAAAAGTCAATATTACACCAAACCAATAAAGTGAAAAATATCAATTTTAGCTTAATAAAACAATTCATATCTACAGAATTCCAAAGGAAATATTTCTATGGCATCAACAAACTAGTTCCACTTAAAACATTTGTCTTTATACTCATTTAAGGGCATGTCCCTCCAGCATCATTCTGACATCTTTCCCTTCAAAAGGTGATTGTTTCCATTCACACATCAGTTATTCTTCCTTAAACACAAGGCATGTTTGATAAATCTCTGTGTTCAAAAAGGCATGTTTGATAAATCTCTGTGTTCAGTGAAGCTGGAACACAGTATAATACTATGTTTTGAAATTCTAGTTTGAGTAAGATGAATTGCCTTAAAAAAAACTTTTTTTAAGGTAAAGTGGTCATGGTATCCAGTGACAGATTGGAGGTACAGCATGAACAGGTATAAAGTATCGATGTCTAAGACAGCTGGAGAACAGGGGGAGAGGGCGTGGTTTTCTAAGCAATTTTTTATTTAACTGCAAAGTGACTGGCCTGACAACTATCAGAGAGCCAGAGGTCACAGTCACAATGTCAACCTCATCTACTACACTTTCTACTGCTGCCCTCCTCAAATCAATGTCCACGTTAAGCGTGAGTCAGTTCCATGAATTTTAAATAGCACAACATCTGCTCTGCTACTTTCCAGTTGCAATAAATGACCTGGTTACTAAAACATCAGACACTATAAATGTTTTCACTGATTTTCTCGGAAATAGTACACTGCCACATTTTATGTGTTTAAGAAAAAAGCTATTATAACTATTTAAAATGTAATATTTTAATTGAGAAGTGTTATGAATCCTTGGCTGTTATATTAAAACTACAGTGAAGAGGCAAATGTAACATATTGGGAGATGACAGAATTGATTCCTGACTTTTTAAGATATTTCAAGTTGGATCAGATGGACTTAATCTTCTGAAGAACAATAGGGTAAACAGTTTTTTGCAGTTATACTTTATCATGCAAAAAAAAACCCCACTTAATTTTTGTGGCGAATATATTCAAGTGTATATTAAAACATCTCCTACACTCTTCCATGCAAATGAACATGCCCAGTGAAGACAGGAGGAGCCGAGCACTGATCTCTGTGATTTTCCGTAGGTTTACATATTGGCACTGCACATACGAACTATCCTCTTATCTTCCCCTACCTGTCATTCTTGGGAGAGGCTTGAAGGCCCTGCTTTTACATATAGCATGCCACACACCTACTATTAAGAATCCTGCTTCACGTGTGAATATATCAATTTGCAGAACACAGTGGTCTCACAGAGACAAAGAAATACATCTGGAGGCATTTTATTCACTGGAAGCATTTTCGCAGATGAGTGGACTCATCTTTGATATGCAATTCCAATTAAGAAAAATCTATAGCTAGAAATGCCAAGACAGAACTTAATTAATCACAGCTGCAACCTCCTGTTCCTCATTAAATTCAACCCCACCTAAGTAAAGCCTTCTCCTACCTAATGCCCCCTTTTTTGCCTCATAGAGACATATAAAATGAGACACACTAGTGAAAAAAAAAAAAATCTTCCAAAATTAAACTGTGGTAGCAAGTATTAAAATGGCAACATTTCCCTATTAGGACATTTTCCTATTTATTCTGAAATGTGATCAAAGTAATTTTTTCCATTGCCCCTTGATTCTCTATATAAATACATATGTTACTAAGTAACAATACCCAACTACAGTCAAGAAAATAAAGGACTAATATAGCTTAAGAACCTGCAGGTGTCTCAGTTTCACATACTTAGGTTTCTCAGGTTTATATCACTAATTTATCATCAGTTTAAATGAAAACTGGCAAATGATTTTTAAAGCTAAGAATATCCAGCTTTCTCTTAAGATCTTCATATCCTACTTTCAATTCCAAAATAGCCCATTTTACCCAAACACAAGCCCCTCAAAATAGAGGCTCATGATTGAGATACAGCCACAACCTAATACAGCAGCATGAACAATGCCACTATGATGTCCTCACAGAACTTAAATAAATTCAGCCCACAATGGGTATGGGTATATAATATACACATATTGTATCATTGCATACCATATATTTACAGCTATGTACATATATACAAAAAGTATACACAGAGATTGCATTCAGCATCACCAAAATATATACATGCCATTGCAAATAAAATAAGAATTTCAAATAAATAAGGACAACAAAAGAGCCCTCAATGTAAATATCCTTAATACTCTTCAAACACACATACAGGAACATAAACACCCAAAATATCACCAGGAGATTCATAACATTCATATTCCTATCAAATCTATTTACTCACTTAGGGTGGGGAGGTGGTTCTGAATCACAGGCAGTAGCCAAGTTTGCAGACCTTGGTACCTTACTACATTTCCTGTCTACAATGTTCTCTATAAGACTGATTACAAGTCTCTGTGGATAACTAAGTACAAGATTTTTCAACTGAGTCCAAAACCCTTCTAAGACACACACAGTTACTAACTCACACAGGTCAGAGATTAAACTGGGAAAAGAATACCAACAAAAGCTCCCCTAATTGATATATAAATCAGATTTGTTGCTTTCCCTTTACCTCAAAGAAATTCAGTTCAATAACCACCTAATGTCTTACAGGGAATTCAACTGCAAGAAGAAAACAAAGCATAGTAGCCACAGTGAGGAAAAAAATAAAACTCAGATCCTTTACTAGGAAAATTTCAGTCATGACTAGATTGCACTTTCCTTTTATAATCTCAAAACATTTCAACTTGGTAAAAATATAAAGAGAACAATAAATTCTATGTGCTTTGAGAGGTTTTTGAGAGCACCACTTCCTAGGAAGAAATCACACACATAAACATACACAACAAATATATCCTGGCTAAAATCAAAGATAAAATGTCTGACTTGTGGATTTTTAAAAAATAATTAATAAATGAAATTTTGCTAGGGCTGACTGATTTACCGATTTCAATATTTGATATATTAAACAAATACCATAACATTTGTGCCAAGATCTAAATCTCTAATTCTTTCTTTCTTGTTTGTCATAAACAGTAACCTGAGCTACTGGGAAAGACTGGGCTGAGAATAGGAGATCTGAGTTTTAGTTCTGGCTCTATCTTTATGGAAAAAACTGACAGCTTTTGAGGGTCTCAGTTTTCTCTTCTGTAAAATAGATAAGACAGAAACATATCGACTTAAGAAACACATGGATAAAGAAAGATTCTGTTTGTATTTAATTTTCATTTTGTTTGTACATAACTTACTTCTTGCACTTTTACACTACTTTGTTTATAGTGATTCTTAAGTGAGGTGAGAGTCTGTATCAGAATCTCCAGGAGGGGAGTTTGTGTGATTTGAAAGCAAAAGAAGTGTTCTTTCCCATTGCTTTGCTTTTCGTTCCAAAATTTAAATTTCTATGAATTCTAAAAATAAATAAAGGATTTAGCATTTTAATATTCATAAAGGGGGGCAGGACACATTGAAAAAAAATGAGATTCTTCTCTGTAGCTGCCATCTTGCCCTTACCATTAAGTGATTGTCCCTTTTCATTTCCTCTTCCTTGATTAAAGTAAGGCCTTAAAATGTGGACTTCCCTGGTGGCTCAGACGGTAAAGCATCTTGTGGGAGACCTGGGTTCGATCACTGGGTCGGGAAGTTCCTTGGAGAAGGAAATGGCAACCCACTCCAGTACTCTTGCCTAGAAAATCCCATGGACGGAAGAGACTGGTAGGCTGCAGTCCATGGGGTCGCTAAGAGTCGGANGTAAAGCATCTTGTGGGAGACCTGGGTTCGATCACTGGGTCGGGAAGTTCCTTGGAGAAGGAAATGGCAACCCACTCCAGTACTCTTGCCTAGAAAATCCCATGGACGGAAGAGACTGGTAGGCTGCAGTCCATGGGGTCGCTAAGAGTCGGACACGACTGAGTGACTTCACTTTCACTTTAAAATGTAAAGGCTGGGTACTGAGTCCAAGAGCATTCATTAAACAGTGTGCATGTTTCAAATTTTCATGATAAAAAGTAAAAAAAAAAAGACAAAGGAATATGACATGTTTGCACAAATGTAATCTTTCCAAGAAGGCCTACCCTGATTGGTCTTTGAAACTTTATTCTCTCTCTAAAAACAAAAAAAAATTTTCCTTAGCACACTCTTGATTTTCTTCATACTGTTTAAAACTTTCTAACATAAATTATGTATTTTATTTATTGGCTGATTTCTTCTACTAGAATATAAGCTCCATGAAGACAAGGATGTTTAAGTTTACTTTGTTTGACTAATGCCTAGGACAAAATCTGGAGAACAGTTATTGCTCAATATACGTGAATGAAACAATGTTTAGAATTTTCTAGTGTAGCTTTGCTCTGAAGATCAGTTCACTTTAAATTTTTAACCACTGGTAAGGAATTACACTACTATTAGCTTAAGGAGGAATCTCATCATCTAAACACTGGCTGTGATTTCTAAGATCCCTTGTTCTTAGACAAACGTGTTTCTACTAAAATAGCTTCTAATTTTTTCCAGAAAGTTTCTGAACTACTTTCTACAACAAATAAGTGGGACCCAAATACTTTCTTGAACAAAAACTAGGTAAAAATGATCTAGGAAAGGAAAAACTGTGTACATCAAAATAAGGGAAACCAATTTTCCAAGTGGCAGGGGTGGGAAAATCAGTCTTTCAGAACAAAGAATTCAAATTATAGAACCAGAGAACTGGATTGAATCTTGGGCCAGCGCCTTCCTTTTATAGGTAAGAGTGCTAAAAAGCAGACATGCAGACATCTGTCACAGGACAAGCAGCTAGTCACCAGGAAAGCCAGGACTGGAACTCAGATCCCCCAGCTCTCAAACCACTGCTCTCTATGTTAATCAGGCGAGGACAAAGCTCAGGGTGACAACTATTATTTTAAGCATCAGAGAGCAGGACAATATGTGTTGTTAGGAATGCTACTGGCACAGAGCTTCAGGGGAATTGAAACGAGAGGTCACATAACTATTGCTGTAGTCCAAGTGAACAGTTTTGAAAAGAAAGCTATGAAGTTTAGTAAGGAACTTGGGGAAAAAACAGGAAAGTAGTCTTTATCCGACAATGAAAACCCACTTGCAAAGAAAATCTCTTTGGGGCTTTTCCAAAGACTTCTGAAATAATGCTTAAAATAACAAACAAAAACGACTTTTACAAAGTTAATTAAAAAACCCACAAAGTCCCCCCATCCCAAGAACAATAGCTTTAAGACTTCAGATAAAAAACCAACAAATTGGAACAGGTATATGCATAACTTAGATCCAAATAATTCTCTATGTCAGAAATAAAAATCAAGTTTAAAATATTACAGTAAAATTTCCCTAGGAACATAGGAAAGAGGCACCAACAGCAAACACCTCATTTCCCCTGGGACTGCCAGAGGTAGACTGTGAGCCTGTATGGAAAATTAGGTAGAAGGGCTTTTGATTCATAGATTTCTCAATCTGAAAGCTGTGGAGTCAAAAGAGGGGTAAGAAATCATAGCTAGTGCCTGTGAATTTTATGAAGGGGATAAAAAGGAAGAAAATAACTAAAAAATCTTTATAAATATTATACACTGAGTCCTATATAAAATAATAAAAAAAAAAACTTGTGCATGAAGTAGAAAATAGTGAATATAATGAGTTTCTAAAAACCTCAGTTCCAAATTGTCAATGCAAAAGCAACTTCCATTTTAGGTTAAATAATAAATTCAGTTACCCTCAACTAATATTAATAACATCTCTGACTTACTTTGAAGTTTCATCAGTCTGAACCAGGCAAAAAGATGACCAACTCTGCAGTGTATGCCACAAACTTCAATCTATATAGCCTTCAAACTTGATCTCATTAATAAGAGTTTAAATGGAATTCCTATGGAAACACTGGATCATGAAACCAACAATCTGATTTTTTGACAGAAAGATTTAAAAGCTGCTTTTTCACTTCCTTTTCACTTCCAGCATTCAAAAATTACAAAGAAAACAAAATATGCAAATATATCTCATGATAGCACAGGACTCACACATTCCAAATGATATTTATCATCTAAAGACCCCAATTAAAGATTTAGCTTTTCAGATACAAATCAATGCTTTACAGTTTCTGAAATTTTGACGGCATTTAAACAAATTAAATACTATCAAGAACTATAACTTGATTATGCTTCAAAGAATCACACATTTTTCTACCTATTGATACTAACTTGGAATGAAAAGAAATATTATGGAAGGGCTATGATCTTGATTTTGAGTAGTCCATGCTGGCTAGTTTCACCTCTGTGAACAATTATATATTTTCCAAATCCACACATTTAACGTCCAAGTATAAGAGTTGGATTTTCCTCATTATACAAAAATAAATGATTTATTCTTCTCAGGGTGAGAATAGTTAACTATTTGAGTGCAGGATTAGATGTTAGAGGTAAGTACCCATACCTCAAAACCAAAAAATAAAAATTCCAAGATTAATCAAGGTTTTAATAAAACACCTGAAAGACTGTATTTTAAAAGTTCTCCTAAAAGTTTGAACGATTTTTTTTTCAGTTTCTTTTTAAAATGGTGGTCCTAAATTGAAAAATAAAAACTAAATAACACCACTATGTATCTGTCATCACATTAGAAAACTGCACCATTTAAAATCTGTGGCAAATGAAAACGTGTTTCAACAAGAGGATTTTTGCTTTAATAGTCGTCTATGGTATTCTCAAGGAATACGTTTCGCACATCCAGAATGGATGCTAATTCCAAAATGTGCTTCTGGAGATGAGGGTTCTCCACTGTTTCATCCCTTGGCAGTTGTGGATATGATTCTGGATAATTCCGTGTCTCCTGGTAAACAAATAAGAGAAAAGTCAAGTTACATAATTTGAAGAAAGAAAATTTTACACATTAATATTACTGTTAACATTAATTACACACATTAACATTACTGTACACATGTTAATATTAGTGTTAACATATTTGAACTTGTACTTGAACTGTTAACATACTTGAACTTGTCATTAAGTTACTATTTAAGGAGTAACTTAATATGTATTTTTCTCCTTCATATCAGAAATATTTTTGTTGAGTATACAAAATTGCTGACATTTGACCATTTTGACCCTAGAAAAACAATAATTTCTTATGGTTCAACCCAATATTTTCATTTAGCAAGTTATTTCACAAGTATTTAATGGGATCTACCATTTCTATGTTATATTATGGAAACCACATAATTCCTACTTGTTGGGAGGCAGAAATGCTAGCATATATAGAATTTAAACAAGTATTTATTTAATGAATAAATAACTGGATGTTATAGTGGAAATCTGAATGAGAGAAAAGACATGAGAAAGCTTGAAAAGGTCAAATTAATGGACCTTTGCATTTTAATTATAGGAGAAGGAGGAGTCAAAAATGACAAAGATTTCAGGAAAGGATGGCTCAAAAGAAGAGTTGAGAGTTACTCATGGAAAAAGAGATGTAAAGGAGATATTTTGGGAATAGTATTTAACTTTCAGGTTTTAGGTATATTTTATTTAAGATAATGGGCCATATAAAGAGAATTACCCATCAACCAGAATTTGAAAATTGAGAGCTGTATCTCAGAAGACAGGTTTGAGCAGTCTGTCATACTATTTTTATATACTATTCTATATGCATATATATTATACTATATGCATACATAATAAATACACTTATATAATCTGTATAAAGATAAATATTAAAGCTATGAAAATGGCAAGGATTTCTAAGCATATTAGCAAAGAGAGTGAAAAAAAAAAAAGAGTCCCTGGGGAGAGAGATGAAAGATCATGGGGAAAAAAAAAAGACAGAAAAGGACCAACGTAGTTTTTGTAATTACATGGAAGCAAAAGGAAATAATTTCAAGATTCATCTTGATTTGGTACTTTATATAGACTACAATTTTGTCAAACATTTAAAATTTACTGAAAAACTGAATAACTACTTTTCTATACATCTAATACGACAGTCCATATATTCTAATGTCATTTATATTTCTCTTCTATCAGTAGACATCAGTAATTACATATTACAGACACCAAATTTTCATTTTACCACACTAAATACTATGAGAAGTAACAATAACGAAAAGTTTAAAATTCCTAAAAAAATAAAAAACAAAAAAACAATAAAACCAGGAACTGGTACGGGGTTACTGTACTCTGAACAATTCTCCCAGCTTGCACAAAGCTCAGACACATCTAAATTCTGACCACAAACCTCTAGAGTGGAGAATGTGTATTGAAATAGGGATATATGAAAGAGAACGCAGAAAAATAATAGGCTGAAATAAGCCTGCACCTGTATGCTAAACATCACTTTACTAAAGTTCCCCTTAAAAAGTTTAAAAACAAGCCATGGAAACATCAAAGAAATATTCAAGTAATTTAACTCCTGCCAGAACCAAAGCCCAACACTCTTTAAAGAAAAACAACAAAATTCAGATTCAACATTAGAAAATTTACAGTGCTCACAGTCTAACAAAAATTACTAAACATACAAAGAATTATAAATGAGACTCCTAATTTAAAAAATGATAAAAACAAACCTATAAATGATAGAGAATATAGTATTAGTAGGTAAGAACTTTAGCTATTCCCATTCATTTAGAGAACAAAAGAAAAGATAAATATGAGGAGGAGAAAAATGGAAAATATTATAAGAACACAAAGAACTACAGATGAAAAAAATATAATCCCTGAAATGAAAACCTCAAAGGTTATAGGATTAAAAGCATATTAGTTACTGCAGAAGAAAACATCAGTAAAGTTGAAGACAGCAGCAGAAACTTAGACAGAAAATAGACATTTTTTTAAAAATGAAAAGCATCTAAATAAACCTTTCACTTTAAAAAAGAAAAACCGAAGTGAAAATCAGGACCTGAAGGGCAATATTAGGTCATTTGACATGTATGTAACTGATGTCCCAGAAAGAAAGAAAGAAAGAGAGGAGTGAAGAAAGAATGTTTGAATAAATTATGGCTGAAAATATTCCAAATATCTTGAAGTGAAGTTGCTCAGTCGTGTCCAACTCTTTGCAACCCCATAGACTGTAGCGTACCAAGCTCCTCTGTCCATGGGATTTTCCAGGCAACAGTACTGGAGTGGACTGCCATTTCCTTCTCCAGGGGATCGTCCCAACCCAGGGCTCGAACCCAGGTCTCCCACATTGTAGACAGATGCTTTACTGTCTGAGCCACCAGGGAAGTCCAAGTATCTTAAATAGGTTGATATTTAGACAGCTTCAAGATGCTAAACAAACCCCAAGCAGGAAGAAAACAACAAGGAAATGCATATCCAGGTAGTACATCATAATCAAACTGTAGGAAACTAATATAAAACCTTAAAAATAGGCAGAGGAAAATACACATTGTACATTGTAATAATAGAACAATTATTCAGAAAATCAGTAAGTATATAAATAACTCAAATAACATAAACCAATGTGATCTAATAGATATTCATAGAACTCCTCATACAACAGTAGCAGCATATATATTCATTTCAAGTATCCCTAGGGAGGTGACTGGGGACTTCAATGGCAGTCCACTGGTTAAGATTCTGCTTCCAATGCAGGGGCCGTGGGTTTCACACCTGGTCAGGGAACTAAGACTGCACACGCTGTGCAGCCCTCCCCCTACTAGAAAAGAGTAGGTGCTTTGCACTAAGAGAGAAAAAAGGTTTTAGATCTAAGTTTTAAAACACAGAAATTAAAAGAGCAAATTAAAATCAAAGTAACCAAAAAGAAGAAAACTTATAAAGTATTAATAGAAATAAATTAAATAGAAAAGAGACAAACAGCAGTAAAAAAAAAAACCACACAATCAATGAAAGCAAAGCTCTTTATTTGCAAAGATCATTAAAATAAAAAATCCTTTAGCTAGACTGAAAAATAAAAAAGAAACTTAAGAAACATGACCAATACAAGGCATGAAAGATCACTAGAGAATCTACAGAAACTAAAAGGATAATAAAATATTACCAAAAACTTTTTGGCAATAAACTAGAAAAATGACTTGCAAGACACAAGAGATTAAAATTGACTATGAAGAAAAGAGAAAACATGAATAGTCTTTGAAATTGAATTCATAATTGAAAACATCCCCCAAAAGAAAACTCCAGATCCAGATGGTTTCACTGATAAATTCTATCAATCATTCAAGGAAGAAATAATGTCAGTCACAAACTCTTTAAGAAAGACAAGAGAATCAAACACATCCCAACTGAATTTATGAAGTCAGCACTACCTTGATAACAAAATCACATTAAGACATCACAGGAAAAGAAAATTAAATGCCATAATTATTCATAAAAACTGACACAAAAATCTACAATGAAGTATTACCAAATTGATCCAGCAATGCAAAAGGATAATACATGACCACAAAATATGTTTAGCTCAAATACACAATGTTGATTACTGTTAGAAAATCAGTCAATGCTATTCACTATGTTAACAGAATTAATATATATCAGAGTAATACAGAAAAAAGTATCTGACAACCTTTTATACCCATTCCTGGTAAAAAAACAAAAAAACTCTCAGTAATAGGAATAGAAGTGGAAAGAGTGACAGATTTTCTCCGGGCTCAAAATCACTGCAGATGGTGACTGCAGCCATGAAACTAAAAGACACTTGTTCTTTTAAGAAAGCTATGACAAACCTAGACGGTATATTAAAAACCAGAGACATTACTTTGCAAACAGAGGTCCATATGGTCAAAACTATGGTTTTTCCAGTAGTTGTATATGGATGTGAGAGTTGAACCATAAAGAAGGCTGAGCATCAAAGAAATGATGTTTTTGAATTGTGCTGGAGAAGACTCTTCAGAGAAGGCAGTGGCAACCCACTTCAGTACTCTTGCCTGGAAAATCTCATGGATAGAAGAGCCTGGTAGGCTGCAGTCCACGGGGTCGCTAAGAGTCGGACATGACTGAGCGACTTCACTTTCACTTTTCACTTTCCTGCATTTCAGAAGGAAATGGCAACCCACTCCACTGTTCTTGCCTGGAGAATTCCCAGGCATGGGGGAGCCTGGTGGGCTCCCGTCTATGGGGTCTCACAGAGTCAGACATGACTGGAGCGACTTAGCAGCAGCAGCAGGAGAAGACTCTTGAGAGCCCCCTGGACAGCAAAGAGATAAAACCTGTCGATACTAAGGGAAATCAACCCTGAATATTCATTCGAAGGACTGATCCTGAAGCTGAAGCTCCAATACTTTGGCTACCTGATCCAAAGAGCTGACTCACTGGAAAAGACCGTGATGCTGGTGATTGAAGGTGGGAGGAGCTGGGGACAACAGAGGATGAGATGGTTGGATGGCATCACTGACTCAATGGACATGAGTTTGAGCTAACTCTGAGAGACAGTGAAGGACAGGGAAGCCTGGTGTGCTGCAGTCCATGGGGTTGCAAAGAGTCAGACATGACTTAGCGACTAAACAACAACAGTCAATCTGAAAAAGGATATCTATGAAAAACTAACAATTAACATTATAATTCATGGTGTATGATTAATCTTCTCTTAAAATCAAGAACAATGCAAAGCTAATCATTCTCATTACTTCTATTAAGCATTTTGCTGTAACGCTGAAATAAATAAAGCACATGTATATATAAAATAAAACACAAACAGATTGGAAAGGAAGAAGTAAAAGTGCTTTTGTCTGAAGATGACATGATCATGTACATAGAAAAATCTTAAGGAATACATTAATACTTCAATTTAGCAAGATGCAGGATACAAGGTTAATTTACAAGACATCAGTATGTCTATGTCTTAGCAACAAAAATTGTAAAGTGAAATAAAACATATAATTCTACGTACAAATCATCCCCAAACTTAAAATAATTCAGAATAAATTTAATGAAACATATATAAGACCTATATGATAAGACTCACAAAATATTGCTGAGAAACTAAAGAAGACCTAGATAAATAGGGAGATATACCATATTTATTAACTGGAAAACTTAATATTATTAAAATACAACTCTCCACAGATTGATTACATAGAATAAATGCAATCTCAATCAAAATGTAAACCTGATGCTAAAAATCACATAGATATGCAAAGGATCTAGAACTATTAAAACACTTAAGGCGTTTTGGTGTTATCAGGGCCTTAGAGTATACGGATTTCAGCACTTACTGTAAAGCTGCAATTATCAAGGAAGTAGTATACTGGAGAAAAAAATGCTAGTGGTCAATGGAACAGAATTTAGAATCTAGAAATAATGCTATACATACATGGTTGAATGATTTTCAAAAAACAACAAAATTATCTCAATGAAAAATGGATAATCTTTCCAACAAGGGACACTAGAACAACTCCACATACATACTGAAAAAAAATTTTAACCCTTATTTCACATTGTAAACAAAAGTTAACTCAGAACTAAATATAAAAGCTAAGACTATAGGAGAAAAATCTTTGTGACTTGGAGCTAAGCAGAGATTTCTCAGATAAAACACACCACAAAAGGAAACAAAAAAAA
>SJYV01035478.1:0-16373 GCA_006410875.1 Neotragus pygmaeus
TTTTAAACCAGGCTTCTCACCCACAAATCTGTTCATTTCACAAGCTGTAATTAAGCACCACTGTGTGCCCAGAGCAGGGCCAGATCCTCAGGGCTTAGAGAGAGGAGGCAGCGAGGTCAGCGGGGTGCAGGGCAGAGGACAGCGTCACACCTCGGTCGGCATGACTGCCGGCAGCTTCTCCAAGCCCTCCACGTGTTTGGAGGCTCAAGATTCCCCATGAGGCCTGGATGTGCCACACACCCAGGCATTTGCAACTCAAAAGTCAGACACTCAGGCCTGCCCTGGGCAGAGATGACTCTTAAATTGCAAAAACATTTTCACATCCACATCTCGTTAAACCTCAGACCGATGCAGGAGTAGAACAGGCTTCGATGGGGTTAACAGGTCCAGCTGTTGATGGGTGAAAGGAAGACACAGAGAGGGTGTGCCTTGCCCAAGGGGCACACGGTGACGCAGGGAGGGAGAGCACCTGGTGGGAGCACAGCCGGCCTGCAGGGACCGCCCACTGGCCAGCGCCCTGGCCCCACAGCCCCGCTCGCCCCGTCCCGCCTACCATCACCCGGGAAAGCCTTCCTCCCTCCTGTCTTTGGGGTCACAGAGGTGGGAGGGGCGTCCCAAACCCTGCTCTTTGACCTTCTTTTCCCCCAACTCCTCATGTTACAGTTGAAGTAACCGAGTCAAACTAGGGACAAGCCTCAGCCTTTATTGAACACCTTCCGCATACACCAGATCCCCTACCCCCACCGTCTAATTAACACTCGCGCAGCCCCAGCAAGGCTGACCTCAGGATTCCCACGGTTCACATGAAAAGGCGTTTTATCCAAGCTGAGCCCCAGTATTTCTGCAATCTCAATGGCCGGAATTGGGGACAGACTTCTGTGTCAAAGCTGTCAGCAACGCTCTGATCCATGTTGTGGAAAGAGAGCTCTTTTGTTCTGTGGGAAAATAATTTAGCAGGTTTTGGTGTAAAAGTGCAGCCAAACTGCTCTTCTTGATAACAAGATGGAGCTGAGAAGCACACGATTCTGGAAGCAGTATGGCGGGCGTTTCTCTCCGCATCTCTCTCCTTCCCCTATCCCTCCTCTCTCCCCCCATCTCACTCCCTCACTCTGTCCCCGCCTCTCTGTGTGTCCCTTCCCCCGCCCCCTCTCTCTCCACCCGGCCAGCCAAGGTCAGGGCTCTGGATCACAGGGCTGGGCCAAAGACACTCTCTTAACGAGTGTTAAGAGTATGGTATGAGCAGGCCTCGGAGCATCAAGTCCAGCTAAGGTGAGAGCCGCCCAGAGCAGGAGGGCTTGGGGAGATGTCCACAGAGGCACAGGGCCTTCAGACCCCGGAATCAGGGCACCTGCTCACCCAATTTTACTTTACTGCTAGCTAAGTCCCCAAGGAAATCTTCTTAAACTCTGCAGCTTAGTCTTAGCCAGGCTTTGCAAATTATGGAAATTAGGATCCTGTCAGAGCTTGGAGGGGTGGGGTTTGGGGAGGAGGGAATTGGCCTGAAAATGCCCACAGTGGGGAGGTGGTGGGTAGAGCCCAGGAGCAGGCACCATTTGGTTAATTGGTGGGGGACCTGCCACCATGGGCTGCAGGACACTTTGGAGAGGCTTCTGGGGAGGGCTGGGCTTCCTGAGCACAGGGAAAGGAGCTCAGAGCATCACGTGGGATAGAAGGGAGCCCAGTCCCTGCAGGTTCCCCATGAGAGCGAGAGTCTGGTTCCTGCTAGGCTCCCCAAAGCCCCTGCTCCCCCTGAAATAAAGAGATGAAATAAGAAGGCAGCTCTCCTGGCTCAGGGCTCCCCATTCCTCATTGAAATCGGCTCCCACTCTGGGCCAAGTGAGTGGCTGGCCAAGTTCCCTTGGGTCCCTATCTCCTTGCCTCTCAATCAGAGGCCCTCAGCAGAGATCCCAGGTTCTTAGCAGGGGGTCAGCCTGCCCTGACACATGTCTGCCTTCCACATCAGCTCTGACTGACTTTTAATTCCCTGCTTGTCCAAGCAATAATTAGGGTCCCCTTTTCCATATTAAGCAGCTGCCGTCATCACCACTTCACAATCCTCCTGATCACATTTCTCCTTCTCTCTATCCTGGGGGCAGGCTCCTGACAAGTCTGGTGGAAGGACGTTGGAGAGGAAAGCTGGGCGATGCGGGGGTGTGGGGTGGCTTTCTTAGAATATGACAAGGCCGGCTGTGACTTCCAAGGTGGGCCTGTCCAAGGTGGAACAGAAAATCACATCCAGTCTCAGCAGGGAAACTAATAGAGACCCCCATGACACCATGGCCCCCAACTCACCTGTCCCTGCTGCCTGAATCCCCTCCTTAGAGATTTGCTGCTAAGTCACTTCAGTCGTGTCCGACTCTGTGCGACCCCATAGACGGCAGCCCACCAGGCTCCCCCGGTCCCTGGGATTCTCCAGGCAAGAACACTGGAGTGGGTTGCCATTTCCTTCCTTAGAGATTTAGCCCTTTGAAAAGGGCATGTTATTAACATAAATGTTTCTGGAGGCAGACTAGTTAAACTGCCCGTGATTTCCAGTAGATACCTGCACTGATCCCTGCCCGCCCTCTCCTGCTCAGCTCTATCCCAGCAGCTACTCCCAGAAAACTACATTTCCCAGGCTCCTCCTCTGCTGGCTTCCTGACAGGTTCAGCCAATGAAAGCCTCTGGCTGGAGACTGGTAGGGGGGAGGTGAGGAGCACCCCTCTCTCTGATTGTGGTCTCAGCCTGTGGCTGCTTATGTGGCCATGTCTCTGCTGTGGCCTCAGCTTCCCCAGTTTGTCCCCTTCACAGTTCCAGTTCCAGCCTTGGGCACACCCTTCCCTCCATTCCCAGCTCGTACCTGATCCCCCCAGATCCTAGGCTGGTACCATCACCTTTCTCTTGTACCTCCTCCTAGGCTGGGGCAGATTCCTGCGATCAGCAATCTCTAGGCTGTCTCCCCATCTCCTGTTTTAGCTCTGCCAGCACCTCTGTAACTGGTTCTGCATGTTCTGTTTCCTCTATTGAAACTACCTGGCAAAAGTTCTCTTTTTTTTTTACCTGGACTACAACTGGCACAGCAGCTTACACTTAAAATGTTCAAGGTGTATGGGACTTAGTTGCTCAGTTGTGTCTGACCCATTGTGACCTTTGGACTATAGCCTGCCAGGCTCCTCTGCCCATGGAATTCTCTAGGCAAGGATACTGGAATGGGCTGCCATTTTCTTCTCCAGGGGATCTTCCAGAACCAGGGATCTAACCTGGGTTTCCTGCAGGCAGTCTTGTGCATTGCAGGCAGATTCTTTACCGACTGAGCCACCAAATGTTCAATGTGGAACCATTAATTCCACCTCCCCAGACATTCATCTCTTCCTTCATCAGTCTTATGCAACTCTGTAAATACCTCCACTGTCCACACAGCACAGCACTCAAGTCAGAAAGCTGAATACCCTCCTTGTTTCTTTTGCCCATACGTCCAGTTTATTACCAAGTGCTTTTGCAAAGTATGTATCCTGAACCCTTGGTTTCCATCAATGTCATCACGTCTCACCTGGCCTGGAGCCTCCAAACTGGTGTCCAGTCTTCTTTTCTTTCCTCTTCACTATCTACTCTCTGAAAGGGCTTTTAGAAACCAAACTCAGATCCCATCCCACAGCCCCCTGCTTAAAACCTCTCAGTGGACCCCATTTGAATCCAGACTCCTGTCCAGGCTCAATCAGGGTGTGTCCATTCATATATAACATCACCTGTTCCTGGCAAAACGCATACGAAAAAAAAAAGGGGCTCTGCTGGAAGATACCTGGGCCTTCAGAATTGACGACAGGAGGTTCTAGGTTTGGAAAACGAGCATGAAGCCACTTTTGGTAGCACAGCCAGGTCAGAACATGTGCAAGTCTGCTGGGCACCACATCCCCCATCACTGCCCAGAGGGAGCCCGACTTTCCTCCCAGCTTTGGCTCCTTGAGACTCAAAGTCTAAAGCAGGAGGGAGGTGTCAGCCAAACCCGCTCAAGTGCCATAACCTAGCCAAGAGAGAAAGAATCTAGCTCCCTGCCTTTTGTTGCTCAGCACCACCCCCCAAAAAGAGAGGATTAATGCTGGGCAGACAAAGCATGATGGAGACCCACAGGTGGCCTCCGGGCACTACATGATCCAGCTTCTGCTTCTTGCTCAGCCCCAGCTTATCCCCCGTCACCACCGCCCCTCTGGGGTTCACTCCACACCATGCTGCCCTGTCGGTTTCTAGAACACAGTCAAGCTCCTCTGTGTTCCCTTTCAGGGCTGCCCCTCACAGAGGAATGGTGACTTGTGACCCCAGCTGCCCTGCATCTCCCAGTTCCCCTGCTGGAGGGGTGAAGGAGCTCAACCTACGTCCAGCAGGTGCCCAGGCCGTGCTCCAGCCCGCTGTGGTGTGACCCTCATCCAGCCTCTGGGGCAGCACTTTTTTTCTGAGTCAGGAGTGTTGCCAGGGCTGCTTAGGGCCTCCCCTCTGGAAGGGAGCACCCTTGGGTGCCTGCCAAAGCCTCCTCCAGGCCCAGCATCTTCTCCCAGAAGCGAGGCCCATCCCCGGTGGGCACGGGCACCCAGTCCCTCCAGTCCCTTCTCCCCAGACACGCCTCCCTCCTCCCCCCGCTTTCCTCCACCTCTTCACCACCAACAGCTGCAGGATCTCAGAGCCAGAGAGCATAAGAGACAGGTGCTTGTCTTTGGTTTTATTCTTTTAAGATGAAAAACAATGAAAGAGACAAACCCTAGGAAATCAAGTGGGGGAAGAAACTCAGCCCTGCATTCTGGGAAAATGTTAAATCAGCGGATTGGAATGCCGGAGATGAAAGTGGGACTGCGGGGTGGAGCCCGTCACCCGCGCCTACAGTGGCAGTGTGGAGAGGGTGGGGGACGCAGGCAGGGCCTGGCTGGGGGCTTGACGTCGGTGCCCACATTCTGCAGTCTCCTGGGCCCCCTCCCCCGTGCCTCTCCCTCTCCTCAGCCCCTCTCCACCACCACATCCTGTTTAAGTTCCCTACACCCTTCATCATTTAGGAGAGTGCCCCCTAGTGGTGGTGTGATATGGATTTATAATAAGAAATACATCTTTGCCTCCCCCGCCCCCAACTCCTAAAACTCCTGAGATTCCATAAATGATGAGAGCAAGGGGAGCATTGTTTTTTATAACATTTGGTCTTTTGTCCTCTGTTCCTGAACAGCCCCCTGCCTGAGCCAGAAAGGTGAAGAGTCTTGTTATTCATAACAAATTGCTTTCAACCAACCTGAGTTTATGTTAATGAAGTGACTTTTGGAAACCCTTAAGCATGGGGGCTGGTTGCCAGGGGAACCAACTGCTTAATTTGAGGGTTGGCACTTTCTGCCCCTCCTGGCCCCCTCCTCCAGGAAGGCAAGAGGGGCTGGAGATGGAGTTCAATTGCCAGGGCCAATGATTTAATCAATCATACCTGTGTAATGAAGCCTTCATGAAAAAATCAAAAGGACAGGATTTGGAGAGCTTCTGGGTTGGTGAATGCAATACACACCAAGAGTGGCACACCCCATTCCATGGGGACAGCAGCTCCCAGACCTCACCCTGTGTTGTCTATCTTTATCCGGTTGTTCATCTGCATCCTTAGACACGGAATCGCTTCCTGGTGTTGGAAAAAACACAGGTGGTGCCGAGGTGGACTCAGCAAGATATTGTGGCCTCCTTGGCTTTTTATAAATCACTCCTTTCAAGACCTCGTGCATGGGAAGTGGCCCTCCTGCCCTTCTCTGTCCTAGGGTGACTTTGGCCCTCTAGGAAGTGGACTGCATTCCTGTTTCCAAGGCACTGAACCCACAGTCCTCTAGTCATTGACTATGACCATGGGTCTACTGGACACAGGAGGATTTCAAGTGGGTTAAGTTCTCAGGGGAAAGAAAAGTGGGGAAAAAGATGTGTGACACCTATGGAGAGGGACCCATCTGATGGAGCTCCTCACTGCTAGGCTGTGAGACGCGGTGTGGGGGCGGGAGCAGAGAACCCCCGGGGAAGGGGGCAGAAATGCAGAGCAGCAGCCAGAGAGGTGGAGTGGTACTGCCCCCTGGGCACCTTCAGGACGCCCCTCCTAGAGCCCGGGCTGGGCCCAGGCCTGCAGCCGTCACGCAGGACCTCTGGGCGGCAGCTTACGAGATGGGGGGAAGGGCCTGCTGCCCACCCCATGCAGTTACCACCACACCCAGAATGTTTATACCTCTAATGAGCCGTCTCTTTCCCACACAGCATCTGCCCATGTGGTTCTGTGGGAGCCTGCCCCCACTAAGCAGCTGAGAGTCATTTAGGACCAAGTGGGAGCATTCTCTTTGGCACAGTGCAGAGCCTGCTGTGATGAGCATTGAGGGAAAATGATGAAGAGACAAATTGGACCTCCAGCGTGGGCCTGACCAGGCCAGAGCCTGGGGGAAGGAGGCAGGCATGGTTGCCAGGCCAGCTCTTCTTTTCAGGGCCCCTCTCCTTGGACCCCACCCACACCAGGAAGGTTGTTGTTCCAAATCTCTTGTTCTCCCAGCTACCGTCAGGGCCATTCAACCTCACTTTGCTGCTGAGTGCTCTTGAATGAGGGGTAATCATTCCAGAGACACAGCAGGCAATGTTTCTCTGCCCTTAGGGGAAAAGGAAAATATGTCCAAGTCCATTCGTTTAAACTATTCAGCCCTCTAAGTTCCAAAGCTGCTTGTAGGAGTGCCCTTCCAAAGCCGGGGTGGCCAGGGAGCCTGGTTAACCGAAGCCGCCTGGGCCTTCAGTACCACGGACAGCGCCCAGCCCCGCGCCACCACCATTCAGGTTGGAGGATGGGCAGCCAGTGATGCTGGGCCTAAGAAAACCCCATTCCTGAGGCCCTAGGAGTTTGTCCGTTTTACTGCCGCTTGAGGGGACATCGGATAAGGAATGTCACCACCGGGGCCCAGATGCCTGGTAATCAACCATTCTCAGTGCCCTGCATGGAAAGGCAATTAAAACAAGAATTAAAAAGCCATAGCATCATTTAAAATCCAATAACACGGCTGGCCTGAAATGTGTCCTCAGTCTCTGGGGAGGGTAGAGGTGGCGTGTGGGGAGGTGTGGAGGACAGAGAGCTGTGGCAATGAGAGAAAAGAGTCAAAAAGGGAGAAAACGGTGGCGTGGGAACGGAGGAGGTTGCTGGGCCTCATGTGCCTCTCCCCCAAGTACCCAGAGTCTGCTCACCCCACTCCCATCCCGCCCTGCCTGGGAAGCCCTCCCTGACGACTGGCCTGAAGGAAGTCCCCTCCCCTGGAGACCTCCGGAGATGTGTATAAGAGACAGTCACAANAGGTTGCTGGGCCTCATGTGCCTCTCCCCCAAGTACCCAGAGTCTGCTCACCCCACTCCCATCCCGCCCTGCCTGGGAAGCCCTCCCTGACGACTGGCCTGAAGGAAGTCCCCTCCCCTGGAGACCTCCGGCCTACTCCCCTCTCATGGAGTTCAGCTTTGATTCCTGGCTATGTGTGGTCCTTCTCAGCCAGAGCTTCTGTGGGGATGGACTGTAATTACATCATCAGTCCACAGTCTTGCCCCCCATCCCTTCCCAGCAAGTCCATCCCTACACTGAGAATAAGAAAGACCAGAATCCTCGCGAGCCTGTGTGTTAAAACACAAAGTGAGTCTGGCCATTTCCCCTTTTTGTTTTCAGTAACTTGAAAGGGTCCATGCATATCCCTTCACGTAAAAGCTCTGAGTTTGCTCTTCACTCCAAAGAGACCCAGAGAATTTCCAATCTACTAAGATGACGTTAACCCTTTTCACATCAAATAAAGCCCTCCTGCAGGTAATCTTCCTGTCACAGGCTGACTGCCTTGATGTGACTTGGAAGTGAATGGGGATATTTGGTCCCTTTCATTTTCCCTCCTCCTCAGTAAAATCTTAAACCGGGAGGATTCAAGTCTGATAGGAGCTGTTCTTGCAATTTATGCCTCCTGTCCCTTGAGAGCTAACTCGTGTCTATTTTAAATAAATTCCCTCTTTTTTTCTCTCCTTTTTACAAAAGACAACTGCAAATCTTTTTTGAAGATGGCTTTCCTTTGGGGCGGAATTCAGTTCTGACAGTCAGACATTCACAAGACAGGCCCTGAGTAAATAATGATTAAATGGATTATCTCTGTGATTGGGTCTTGTCTGAGACCTGGGGGTATTCCTTCAAAGTCCTGCAGTGTTTTAGGCTGCAGTTTCCCAATAACTTTGTTGCTCTTTCAAGAAAAATAATATTCCAGGGGGTGGAAAAGGAAAAGAGAGCTGAATGATGCCTGGGGGGATGAGGGTGAGCTCTAACAGCCCTGTCTTCAGGCTGTTCTGGGCAGTTCGTCCTTGTTTTAGGTTTCAGTAAGAGTAGCTAGGGCTTCCCAAGAAATCCCATGAACAGAGGAGTCAGACACAACTTAACAACAAAACAGCAATGACAAAGAGCCGCTAAGGGCTTCAGTGGTGAAGATTCACGTGCCAATGCAGGAGACCTGGGTCAGGAATATCCCCTGGAGGAGGAAATGGCAACCCACGCTGCTATTCTTATCTGGGAAATCCCATGGACAGAGGAGCCTGGGGGGCTACAGTCCATGGGGTTGCAAGAGTCAGCAAGACTGAGCAACTAAACAATGACAACAGAAGTTAAGGCTTGCCAGCATCTGAACTGCTCTCTCCAAATTCATTTTCGTGCCAATGTCCTGAACCCTGTGGTTTGAACCCGAGCGTGCCTCGGTCTCGCCCTGTTATCCCGATTGGGATTTCAGGACCTGCCCGTCGGCACATCCTTTACTTTGTTGTGGTGCCCCATAGACTACAAGGGTTCAGGACCTGAGACCATGCTCACCGTCAGGGGAGACCAGGTCTCTGCTCAGCCAGACATCCACGAAGAGGCCAGAGCTGTGAATAAAGAGGCCTCTAGCAGTGAACAATGCCCCCTGAATTTCTGAGTGAATTCACCCTCCTATACTCTTGCCCAGACCCCCCTGGACACCCAGCCCAAGCACTGGACCACAGAGGAAACAGAATTCCACCGCCCTCCTTTCCCTGCCATTGCAGTGCGGGCTGGTAAGAAGGAGCCTGCCTGACCACAACCGTCAATGGCAGAGGCTGCCTGCGGCCCGCCCCTCCTGTTAGCAGCCGTTGGCAGCCCCCCAAATCCAAAGAGCATCAGCCCAGCAGATGTGGGGGAGTCAACGACTGAGGGTCACTGATGCAATGGAAGAGAAGAAGTTTGGACAGCTAGCGCCTTTTACCTGAATCTACCCTGGCTTAGGCTGACATTTGAAATGACTTTGGCTCCCTTCCACATAGCATAAAACCTATACCAAGACTTCTTCTTAAACAAGAGAGCACAAACTTTCCTCAACCACCGGCTTCCCTAATCATTTATGAAAATGTGTCAGCTGTCCTGGCCTCCTTGTTCTAGCACTTCATGCCCTGGGATCAGGGAGCTGGAAGCTGCCTGCCTGGAAGGGGTTGAAGAGAAAGGACATGCAGCTTATGAGAGGCCAATCTTTCCTTAAAATGAATTTGTCACTTGCAAAGTCATCTGCTTTCTCTTCACACACATCCATCATCCCCATGAAAATATAAATACATATAGTTAAAACTCAGTAAAAACGTGGCCCGCTGTCACCAGGCTCACTTCACAGAAGGCACAGACTCCATGGCTGCCCAGGTCTCAGACCCAGCTCTCAGCTAAACCTGCACCGTGCCTGGAAGGGAAGTTATGTGACCTCTTCTTCTTAGAGTTTTACAGCAGCAGCTTTCGTGATAAACCCCCATAAATAGAAAGGGAACCCAGAAGCAAGTTGGTGACTGCAACATTTCTAGGAGTATATTAACCACCTGGGGATGTATTGACCGGGAAGCCGGCAGGAAGGCTGTTGTAAAACTCAGCCGAGTCCCCAGGTTCTGGGCACACTGTCAATAGTCCATGAGGCTGAACTGAATAGAATAGCATCTTATCGGATTGTCTTGGGTCCAAGTTGTGGGTGTCCTGTGGACTCCACAGGAGACCAGAGATATGGGAATGTTCATTCAAGTAGCAGATGTAACACACAAACAAGAAACTCAACAAATCAGAACTTAATTCAGGGTCTACCCTCTGCAGGTTCGTGCTTTCCTCTCCACCGGGACTATTTCCCTATGGTGATGTCTGCTGTATATCATTTCTCAATGAATCATTTGGGTGTTCTGAAAAAGGACCCTGAGCCATAGAAGGAAAAGCATAAAAATACCCCCACAGGTCACCAAAGCCGGTGTCTCCCGGGCCAGGGCATAATCATTGCCCAAACTACATCTCTCGGTGCTTTGCCTGCCCTAGTTTTAAATGCCATACCCATCAGCTAGGATTTTTGCCCATGAGCCCAGCCACACAGCTCCGTAGGGGGACATCAAGGGCTTGGAGCCAAAGGGGTAGCAACAGCTATCCTTCCCCTCAATCACAGCTCCCACACTTGAGAAGCCGGATTCTTTGCCTCTCCTTGGCCTTGGCTTAAGGTAAGCAGGGCACGTTTAATTCTTACCACTACCACTGGGCATCTGACCTGAGGAAACCTTTCATTTCACATTGTGATGCCGTAAGCTTTGGCACTCTCATCAGTCCCGGGCTATTTCTGCTCACCTGAACTCCGTCATCCTCTAGAAGGCATCCTCTGCCTCTTTGAGGGCATTGTTTGAGCTGCCCTGCCTCCCTCGATGGGCACCCAGGCGCAGATTTCCTTCTCTGCCAGCCCCTCCCTACCACCCACATCTTCTGTGCTGTCCTCGGGGCCTCGATGACACTCGTCCGGCAGCTCACCTGCCTGTTTCCAGCTCATAGTTCCAACCTCCCGACGTCTCCTTGCATTAGGTCTCTATGCGACTGATGTTTGCTCCATCTCCCAATTTAGTCTCAGCTGCAGATTTAATTAACATGCTGTTGCCTCCCTGTTCCAGGCCATTAATGAAGATGTTATGGCAAGTAGCCGGCAAACAATATTTTCAAGGTCATGAGGAGGGAACGCTACGCTGCTAATACCTCTGCCCAACATGGGGGAAGGAGGCAGTCGAGTGCCCACATACGGTTTGAGTCATTTCCTCTGGGTTTTGGGAACTTCTTTTCTCGGACTTGGGTTAGGTTTTCACGCCTCCCCTCAGCCTGGCCCACTGCACATCCGGGGCAATTCCCATTTGGAGGATGAAGAACATCAGATTACGCCTTCGTTTTATGTTTGGCCAGTTTCTAGCAGGAGAAACAGCCACTAATTGCACCTTTGGAGGGAGAGATGGTACACATGATAAAGACAAAGGAAGTCATTATCAGGCTTGTTAGCCAGCCACCTCTCCATCCTTGAAGCATAACAGTGACAGGCAACACACACCGAGGTCAAGGCAGCTGACAGCAAGGGGAGCCCAGGCGTTCCCACTGAGCTGGTTCCTAAAGGGCTGACCCTCAGGATCTACAGCCTGGACAAGGGGCCCCTTTGTCCTTGTGGACGTGGGCGCTAACCTTGTTTGTGACCCCCTTGCAGACCGTGAGCCCCCTCCCACACCCGCTTCCCACTAGTCTCCCCCACCTCTGCATTATAAGGAGCCGCCCTTTATGAAGCCCCACTTGTCTTCCTTCCACACCAAACTGCAGATATCACAGCGTAACCCTGCAAATTGCTTGGATCAGAAGCATTGAATCACAGGAGCGATTCAGGATAATGCTATTTACGCCCAGAAAATTGATCCCGGGTTATTTACTGTTACCAGCACTTCCCTTCTTCCCATCTCTCACTGCAGGTCTGTCTCCGGTTCCCAGACTCCTAATCATTTCTCAGACAGAGTGTCTTGAAGGTGTCTCTGGACCAGAGCCCAGACTGGCCCAGCAGAGTGTGAAGGGGTGGGGGGAAACAGCTTCATGTTTCCCTCCGTGCTTGGCAGACGGGCTTGGCTCCCCCTACCATCCCAGCTGCAGTCCTTCTGGGGTCCAGATCTGGCCTCTCCAAACCTCAGAACACAAGAGAACCACATACGCGTGTCGCCGTCAGTCGGCTGGGACTGCATCGTGGTCAGGTGACTTGCCAGAGAGATGGGTTAGGGAGAGCCACAGGTTTGGAGAATTTGTACCTGGGCTCTGTTACAGCCTGCCCCAACTGTAAACATTCATGTGCTCACCAAACACTGAGAGGTGAAAAAGCACAGTGGATTCTAAAGCCGGACTCCTGAGTTTGAATCCTGGTCCTGCTGTTTCAATAACTGCTGCATAGTGTTGGGCCAGCTGTTTAACCTCAGTTTTCCCACCTATAAAATGGGATAATAGTCACACCAGTTTCATAGAGTTGTGAGACCATCTAAAAACTAACACATGTGATGTCTGGCTGATATTTATTACGTATCAAACATCTTTCACACTCCAGACACTGTTAAGGTCAGGGGTCAGCAAACTTTTCCTGTAAGGTCCAGATAATAACTATTTTTGGCCTTGTGGGTGACAATGTCTCTGTCACACCTATTCAACCCTGCGGCAAAGCAGCTCCAAAGCAGCCATCGACTATAAACAGAGAAGGAGAATGGCTGTGTTCCAATAAAACTTTATTTATAGACACAGAAAAGTGAATTTACTATCAATTCACCTGCCACTAAATATTATTCTTCTTTTGATTTTTTAAAATTATTAAAAATGTAAAAACTACTCTTAGCTCACAGGTTATATAAAATTAGAGGGCACATTGGATTTGACCCATATTGGCTAGTCCCTGGTCAAGGCGCTGGAGATGCAGATGCTGACATGTCTCACACAGGAGCCCGGGAAGGGAACCCGGGGAAGGGTTCCTTCATGGCCCTCAGGTCACTTTGCGCTCACCATGGTCTCTGACATTGTCTTAAAAGTACCTCTTGGGTAGATGAACCTAGAGCCTATTATACAGCATGAAGTGAGTCAGAAAGAGAAAAACAAATATCGTATATTACACACATATATGGACTCTAGAAGATGGTGCTGATGAGCCTGTTTGAAGGACAGCTGTGGGGATGCAGACAGACCAGCCCCGTGGGCACAGCGGCGGGGGATGGGCAGGAGAGGGCGGGACACATGGAGGGAGGAGCCTGGAAACACATACCTTCAGTTCAGTGCAGTTCAGCCGCTCAGTCGTGTCCGACTCTGCGACCCCGTGAACCGCAGCACGCCAGGCCTCCCTGTCCATCACCAACTCCTGGAGCTTACTCAAACCCATGTCCATCGCGTTGGTGATGCCATCCAGCCATCTCATCCTCTGTCGTCCCCTCTCCTCCCACCTTCAATCTTTCCTCGCAGCAGGGTCTTTTCCAGTGAGTTGGTTCTTCGTATCAGATGGCCACAGTATTGGAGTTTCAGCTTCAACATCAGTTCTTCCAGTGAATATTCAGGACTGATCTCATTTAGGATGGACTGGTTGGNTGATGCCATCCAGCCATCTCATCCTCTGTCGTCCCCTCTCCTCCCACCTTCAATCTTTCCTCGCAGCAGGGTCTTTTCCAGTGAGTTGGTTCTTCGTATCAGATGGCCACAGTATTGGAGTTTCAGCTTCAACATCAGTTCTTCCAGTGAATATTCAGGACTGATCTCATTTAGGATGGACTGGTTGGATTTCCTTGCAGTCCAAGGGATTCTCAAGAGTATTCTCCAACACCACTGTTCAAAAGCATCAATTCTTCAGCGCTCAGCTTTCTTTATAGTTCATCACCATATGTAAAATAGATAGCCAGTGGGAATTGGCTGTATGACTCCAGGAACTCAAACCAGGGCTCTGTGACAACCTAGAGGCGTGGGACGGGGTGGGAGGTGGGACAGAGGTTCAAGAGGGAGGGGACATATGTATACCTATAGCGGATTCATATTGACGTATGGCAGAAACCAACACAATATTGTAAAGCAATTATCCTTCAATTAAAAAAATNGGGCTTAGCTATCCCACGACATGCGGGCTCTTCCCAGACCAGGGATTGAATCTGTGTTCCCTGAATTGGCAAGTGGATTCTAAACCACTGCAACACCAGAGAATTCGTCTCATTATCGTTTCTGTGTTGTTCAGTTGCTCAGTCATGTCCCACTCTTTGCAATCCCATGGACTGCAGCATGCCAGGCTTCCCGGAGCTTGCTCAAACTCATGTCCACCAAGTCGGTGATGCCATCCAACCATCTTATCCTCTGTCGTCCCCTTCTCCTCCTGACTTCAATCTTTCCCAGCATCAGAGTCTTTCCCAATGAGTTGGCTCCTTGCCCAGAATATCGGAGCTTCAGCTTCAGCATCGGTCCCTCCAATCATTTCTGTGGCCCATCCTTTATTAAGTATCAGAACACACAGGGTCAGCATTGTCTGCAGATGATTAGACACACCATATTTTGACATATTATGGCAAAAGTGAGAAGATATTTTGTACCATGATAGGATTTTACTTCTCTCTGTTATTTCTCATGCTATTTCCACAGTATCTGACAAATCACTGTCTATATGAGAGATTAAGGTAGAATAGAACATGTAAAGAAAGATGTTACCCTACCAAAGTCTGTAAAAGTACAGGATTTTCAAACACACCTCCCACATTTCATCCTTTGTAGCCCTTTCCCTTTGACTCGGTTCCTCTTGTACCTTAGAAGAAACTTCTTCTCAGAGACTCCTGTGCTGTGCTGTGCTAAGTCACTCAGTTGTGTTTGACTCTTTGCGACCCCATGGGCTATAGCCACCAGGCTCCTCTGTCCATGGGGATTCTCCAAGCAAGCATACTGGAGTGGGTATCCATGCCCTCATCCAAGGGATCTTCCCAACACAAGGATGGAACCCAGGTCTCCCGAATTGCAGGAGGATTCTTTACCATCTGAGCCACAAGGGAAGCCCAGGAATACTGGAGCGGGTAGTCTATCTCTTCTCCAGGGGGTCTTCCCAACCCAGGAATCAAACCAGAATCTCCTTCATTGCAGCCAGATCCTTTAGCAACTGAGCTACCATTATGCAGTTAATTCAATTTAAGATTCAGATTGAGTCCTAAAGGAATATTTCATTCACAGCTCTACATAAGACTGGTTGGCATCCACTGTTACTAGAGACCAAACACATCTAGTGAGACTCAACTTGGGTTACTTTATTTTTTTCTTTTAATTTTTATTTATTTATCTGTGGCCGTGCTGGGTCTTCACTGTTGTTCGAGAAGTCTCTCTAGTTGTGGCGAGCAGGGGATACTCTCTAGTTGTGGCATACAGGCTTCTCGTTGCTATGGCTTTTCTCGTTGCAGAGCGCAGGCTCCAGGCTGGGCCTCAGTAGTTGCGGCTCATGGGCTTAGTTGCCCCGCAGCATGTGGGATCTTCCCAGTCTAGGGATAGAACCTGTGTCCCCTGCGTTGGCAGGCAGGTTCTTAACCACCGAACCACAGGGAAGTCCTTGAGTTACTTTTCAATGCTTATTCCATAATACTTATGAAGTCTATTTGTGAAAATTGATATGTTAATATCAGAGGGAAAAGCCAGAATGTAAGACTATACTTATTTAAAATGATAGCTTGTGAAAATGAGGTAATCACATAGATAAATTCTATTAAAGAACATGGGAAATGGAATATGTTCACTATTTTAAGATGTGTCTACNTTATGAAGTCTATTTGTGAAAATTGATATGTTAATATCAGAGGGAAAAGCCAGAATGTAAGACTATACTTATTTAAAATGATAGCTTGTGAAAATGAGGTAATCACATAGATAAATTCTATTAAAGAACATGGGAAATGGAATATGTTCACTATTTTAAGATGTGTCTATAGACGCAGGTTCAATCCCTAGGTCAGGAAGATCCCCTGGAGGAGGGGATGGCAACCCACTCCAGTATTGTTGCCTGGAGAATCCCAAGGCCAGAGAAGACTGGTGGGCTACAGTCTATGGGGTCACAAAGAGTTGGACACGACTGAATGCATGCACGCATCTATACATAAAATAAAGGCAAAACTGAGTAAATCTGTGGGAATGCGCGGGTGTCTAAACATTCTCTAACTGTGGAGTTTTCCCAGAGGCCCGCTTCTCTTAAATTCAGCCCCCTTGTTCCCACAACTCCTTTTGCACATGACTGTGAAAATACTGTATTACATTTAAAATGCTTTGCACAAGTTGAACTTACTTCTGTTTTTAGAGGAAAAAAAATGCATTATACTTTGTATTATAATGGCTTATTTACAAACCAACCTAGGAACTCTTTGAGAATAGATACTGTCTCTTATTTATATTGAAATCTGTAAGGTATTCATCCAGAGCTTGCCTTTGTCAGTTACTGATTTAACTAGTTGCTCATACCACTCCACCTGGTGGCCTTAGCCTTGAAGTGCAGGAGCTTCTTTTAAGAGTCGCAAAAGAGAAGGCAGTGGCACCCCACTCCAGTACTCTTGCCTGGAAAATCCCA
>SJYV01035478.1:19490-30968 GCA_006410875.1 Neotragus pygmaeus
GTGGGATTTTCCAGGCAAGAGTACTGGAGTGGGGTGCCACTGCCTTCTCTTTTGCGACTCTTAAAAGAAGCTCCTGCACTTCAAGGCTAAGGCCACCAGGTGGAGTGGTATGAGCAACTAGTTAAATCAGTAACTGACAAAGGCAAGCTCTGGATGAATACCTTACAGATTTCAATATAAATAAGAGACAGTATCTATTCTCAAAGAGTTCCTTGGTTGGTTTGTAAATAAGCCATTATAACACAAAGTATAATGCAATTTTTTTCCTCTAAAAACAGAAGTAAGTTCAACTTGTGCAAAGCATTTTAAATGTAATACAGTATTTTCACAGTCATGTGCAAAAGGAGTTGTGGGAACAAGGGGGCTGAATTTAAGAGAAGCGGGCCTCTGGGAAAACTCCACAGTTAGAGAATGTTTAGACACCCGCGCATTCCCACAGATTTACTCAGTTTTGCCTTTATTTTATGTATAGATGCGTGCATGCATTCAGTCGTGTCCAACTCTTTGTGACCCCATAGACTGTAGCCCACCAGTCTTCTCTGGCCTTGGGATTCTCCAGGCAACAATACTGGAGTGGGTTGCCATCCCCTCCTCCAGGGGATCTTCCTGACCTAAGGATTGAACCTGCGTCTGTAGACACATCTTAAAATAGTGAACATATTCCATTTCCCATGTTCTTTAATAGAATTTATCTATGTGATTACCTCATTTTCACAAGCTATCATTTTAAATAAGTATAGTCTTACATTCTGGCTTTTCCCTCTGATATTAACATATCAATTTTCACAAATAGACTTCATAAGTATTATGGAATAAGCATTGAAAAGTAACTCAAGGACTTCCCTGTGGTTCGGTGGTTAAGAACTTGCCTGCCAACGCAGGGGACACAGGTTCTATCCCTAGACTGGGAAGATCCCACATGCTGCGGGGCAACTAAGCCCATGAGCCGCAACTACTGAGGCCCAGCCTGGAGCCTGCGCTCTGCAACGAGAAAAGCCATAGCAACGAGAAGCCTGTACGCCACAACTAGAGAGTATCCCCTGCTCGCCACAACTAGAGAGACTTCTCGAACAACAGTGAAGACCCAGCACGGCCACAGATAAATAAATAAAAATTAAAAGAAAAAAATAAAGTAACCCAAGTTGAGTCTCACTAGATGTGTTTGGTCTCTAGTAACAGTGGATGCCAACCAGTCTTATGTAGAGCTGTGAATGAAATATTCCTTTAGGACTCAATCTGAATCTTAAATTGAATTAACTGCATAACGGTAGCTCAGTTGCTAAAGGATCTGGCTGCAATGAAGGAGATTCTGGTTTGATTCCTGGGTTGGGAAGATCCCCTGGAGAAGAGATAGACTACCCGCTCCAGTATTCCTGGGCTTCCCTTGTGGCTCAGATGGTAAAGAATCCTCCTGCAATTCGGGAGACCTGGGTTCCATCCTTGTGTTGGGAAGATCCCTTGGATGAGGGCATGGATACCCACTCCAGTATGCTTGCTTGGAGAATCCCCATGGACAGAGGAGCCTGGTGGCTATAGCCCATGGGGTCGCAAAGAGTCAAACACAACTGAGTGACTTAGCACAGCACAGCACAGGAGTCTCTGAGAAGAAGTTTCTTCTAAGGTACAAGAGGAACCGAGTCAAAGGGAAAGGGCTAAAAAGGATGAAATGTGGGAGGTGTGTTTGAAAATCCTGTACTTTTACAGACTTTGGTAGGGTAACATCTTTCTTTACATGTTCTATTCTACCTTAATCTCTCATATAGACAGTGATTTGTCAGATACTGTGGAAATAGCATGAGAAATAACAGAGAGAAGTAAAATCCTATCATGGTACAAAATATCTTCTCACTTTTGCCATAATATGTCAAAATATGGTGTGTCTAATCATCTGCAGACAATGCTGACCCTGTGTGTTCTGATACTTAATAAAGGATGGGCCACAGAAATGATTGGAGGGACCGATGCTGAAGCTGAAGCTCCGATATTCTGGGCAAGGAGCCAACTCATTGGGAAAGACTCTGATGCTGGGAAAGATTGAAGTCAGGAGGAGAAGGGGACGACAGAGGATAAGATGGTTGGATGGCATCACCGACTTGGTGGACATGAGTTTGAGCAAGCTCCGGGAAGCCTGGCATGCTGCAGTCCATGGGATTGCAAAGAGTGGGACATGACTGAGCAACTGAACAACACAGAAACGATAATGAGACGAATTCTCTGGTGTTGCAGTGGTTTAGAATCCACTTGCCAATTCAGGGAACACAGATTCAATCCCTGGTCTGGGAAGAGCCCGCATGTCGTGGGATAGCTAAGCCCGTGTGCCACAACTACTAAATCCCGTGAGTAGCAAAGAAGACCCAGTGCAGCCAAAAATAAATAATCTTTTTTTATAAAATGATAATGAGAAAGCTGGTGACTTGACCATAGCAAAGGAAATTCACGATCTGCCCTGTGGGAGGGATGATGGCTCCTGGGGAGTGGTACCCATGGATATCACCACAATGGCAGATGGAGAGCTGGTGAGGTATCTCTGTCTACCACAGGGTATCTAGGGAGACAAGGTATATACATCCCAAGGTACATGGAAATGGTAGCTGGTAGCTGTTAACTGGTCTGGTATTCAGAGCCAGACCAAGGTGTTCGTCTGCTAATTACAAACGATTTCATGGAACAGTAATATTGGGTGAGGTCACTGTGTCTGTGATGCAGGGAGACAGAGCAAGACTCGTCCATAAAAACAAGAAGATAATGCACACCACCCAAGTAACCAAACATTCCTGACTCACAGCTAACAGGAGTGACTGCTGGTTCTTTACCAATTATAGTTTAGCCTTGCTCCCTAAACCTTCTAGGTAAAAGAAAATGTAAGGTACCCAATCACGGAATTGTTCCTGCTTTCCAGCAGGATCCAATCCAGAGCAATTGTATGCTTTCTTAAATCTTCTCTGAAACTAACCAGCACAAACTCAGGTCCTTTAACAAGCCCTTCCTGACAGCCTCTTCTGGAAATGCTATGTGGTGTCCCAGAGCTCCCCATGGTGAGTGACTCCCTTTATTGATTATTATTTTTCAATACTTATTTTATCTATTCATTATTTATTTGTTTTTCGCTGTACTGGATCTCCAGTACTTTGACTTTTCTCCAGTTACAGCAAATGGGGGCTACTCTCTAGTGGCAGTATGCGGGCTTCTCGTTGCAGTGACTTCTCTTGTTGCAGAGTACAGGCTCTAGGGAACATAGGCTCAATAACTGTGGCACATGGGCTTAGTTGCTCTGTGACATGTGGGATCTTCCTGGACCAGGAATAGAACCTGCGTCTCCTACCTTGGCAGGCAGACTCTTTACCACTGAGCCCCCAGGGAAGCCCACATTTTATTTATTTATTTATTTTAATTAGGCCATGTCAGGTCTTAGTTGCAGCATGCAGGATCTTCGCTGCATCTTTCGGATCTTTCCCTGGGGCACAAAACTCTCCAAGTTGTGCTGCAGGCTTGGTTGATCCTCAGCACGTGGGATCTTCGTTCCTAAACCAAGGATCAAATCTGTGTCCCCCTGCACTGCAAGCTGGATTTTTAGCCCCTGGACCCCCAGGCAAGTCCCCATTTATTATTATTTATTTATTGCCTCCTTCATTACTGCTGAGCTAAGTAATAAACCCAATTCTGACTATAGGTGTGTTTCTTGTGATCTTTGATTAGTAAGCGTGAACAATGTGTGAATTCATTTCATTGTCACAATGAGGAAACTCCTTGAGGAAAGCACTCCCATCTTCCAGATGATAAAACAGAGGCACATAGAGATTGAGTGAACTGACCACAAAAACACAGCTAGAGAAGCGCACAGCTGGAATTTGAAACTTGGGAGTCTGGAATGCAAGTCTGTGCTCTTCATTATTGCTAATGCTGCCTTTCAATGAAGCAAAAAAGAGGGCTATAATAACATGTTAACTGTGTAGGATGGACAACACATCCAAAAGGAATTAAAGAAGAAAAAATTAGGATGAATTTTTTTTTTAAGAGAGAAAGAAACTCAAGAATGGCTTTTAAAAAAGCCCATTCCTGGGACTTCCCTGGTGGTCCAGTGGTTGAGAATCTGCCTTCCAATGCAGGGAGTGCTGGTTGGATCCCTGTGTGGGAATTAAGAGCCCACGTGCCCTGGGGCAACTAAACCCTGGCACTGCAACTGGGAGTCCGGTTGCAACTAAAGAAGCCCACATGCTGCAGCTACTGAGCCCATGCACTCTAGAGGCTGTGCTCAGCAATACGAGAAGCCAGAGCCACAGGACCTAGCAAAGCCAACATCTTTTTAAAATTTTTTTGATTAAAAAAAAAAAGAAAGCCCAGTCCTCAAGCAGGCATTGCAGTTGGGTGGAGGTGCTCCTTCAGGGCACAAGACAGAAAGGCTCTGACCCCAGCTACAGGTCCCCAGATCCCCAGAATGATGTGCCTAACATAAGGAGAAAAAATAACAACATTGTGTATATATGTAATCTACCTAGCAACTGACATACTTGAGACTAGAAAGCTAATGGAGGAGTTTCTACATGGCTATTTCTGATGGCTAGTTGGTAGAGACATCCTGATATAGTTCTAGTCAGTGTTCCTAGAACTACTACAGTACCCCAATGGGTGTCAGAGTAAAACTTCTAAGAAGATACTGTGATTTATTTAATATTTCCTTCTCCTTTCCCCTCTTGATTCCCCTGTGGCTCAGCTGGTAAAGAATCCGCCTGCAGTGTGGGAGACTTGGGTTCAATTCCTGGGTTGGGAAGATCCCCTGGAGAAGGGAAAGGCTACCCACTCCAGTACTCTGGCCTGGAGAATTTCATGGACTGTATAGTGCATGGGGTCGCAAAGAATCTGACACGACTGAGTGACTTTCACTCACTTTTCCCCTCCTGCACATCCAGGCTGATTTTAACAATTTAGCAAGCTGTTGGACTGTTCCTCTGGAACTGGGACTGGGCTATGGTATCCAGGGTGCCCCCATAGCTGCAAGCCTTAGAGTTCTAGTCAGTCTGGAATCTGGTCAATCCCACTGCATAGCAGGGGATCAGAAAGTTTCCCCCCAAAGAGAAATGAGGATCTGGGTCCATGCAGATTTCAGTTCAGGCTCAAGGTACTTCTCCAAGATAGCACAACTAACCCCAGCCAGACACAGGCACTGGAGGAGGATTCAGAATATTTTGAGGAAAGTATTTTAAAAATCCATGGTGTCCTGAAGCATAGGGCCCAAGACAGGGATTCTGTTTGTCATGGTCTAAGTGCAATACTCTGAGGAGTCAAGGGGGAAGACAGGAACCAGGAGCCTGAATTTAGCGCAGACTTCAGGTAACTCTTCTCATGGGGAGCTACAGCTTGGAGTACCAGGAAGCAGGACTCAGTATCAGCCCAGGATTTCTATGGAACCAGAATGGACATGCCTTGGGAATGAGGGTTACGTTCCAGGACCAGGGGATGCACCCAAGGACTAGGGGAAAAGTAAAATCGATTCCTCCCAACAAAGCCTGAAACAAAGCCTTTACAAGTTTAAGGTGAACTATCAGCTGTTTAACCACCTGCTACACCATAAGTGAACACTTCTCATAAGAAAATAGAATGTGGTCTCTATAGCGCATAATCTACAATTCCTATTGTACAATACAAAATTATTACAGGGGGCGGTCCTAAGATGGTGGAGGAATAGGATGGGGAGACCACTTTCTCCCCCACAAATTCATCAAAAGAACATTTGAACACTGAGTAAATTCCACAAAACAACTTCTTAATGCTGGCAGAGGATATCAGGCACCCAGAAAAGCAGCCCATTGTCTTCAAAAGGAGGTAGGAAAAAATATAAAAGATAAAAAGAGAGACACAAGAGGTAGGGATGGACATCTGTCCTGGGAAGGGAGTCTTAAAAAAGAGACATTTCCAAACACCAGGAAACACTCTCACTGGTGAGTCTGTGGCAAGCCTTGGAAACTCAGAGGGCAACATAACTGGGAGGAAAAATAAATAAATAATTAAAACCTACAGATTATGTGCCCAACAGTAATTCCCAGCGGAGAAGCCGCACAGATGCCCGCATCCACCACTAGCAAGCAGAGGCTGGGCAGGGAGGTGCAGGCTGGATTGCTTAGAGTAAGGACCGGCCCTGAATGACCCNACAGAGGATGAGATGGCTGGATGGCATCACTGACTCCATGGACGTGAGTCTGAGTGAACTCCAGGAGTTTGTGTTGGACAGGGAGGCCTGGCATGCTGCGATTCATGGGGTCACAAAGAGTTGGACACGCCTAAGCGACTGAACTGAGATGACTATTATATAGTTTTATATATATGTGTGTGTGTGGGGGGGGTGTATATAAAATCTGTACTTTAAGCTCCTTAAAATGTAGAACTTTATACCCTTTAAGACTCTTTTGCATGTACTAGTACTCAATTAATTAGGGAAGGAAGTTAATGTTTGTTGAGTACTTTATGTATGCTCCCCATCATGAATTATGTTTAATGTATTTCTGGTAGAACTCTTTTTGCACATATTATATTTTGTGCTTTTCAGATGAGCAAACATGCCCAGAGTATTTTAGTGACAAGCCCAAGAGTTACTAACTGGCAGGATCTGCACTCAAATGCATGCTCTCTCACTTTGCCACCTTGAGAGGAGTCCCACAGTCTTATCTCCTTCCTTTTCTTTCCACTTTTAAGAATTCATGTGACTACAGTAGATCCACCTAACTAGTACAGAAAAATCTCTATCTTAAATTCCATCAGTTATTAATCATAATTACATCACTAGTTCCTTTTATGACAAGGCAATCTATTGGTGATGGGTTAAAGTGTGTAATCATCTTCAGGGTCACAATACTTCCTACCACACCACCTCACAGAGATATAAATCCTGTTGATCATAGCCAACATATTTATCAAAGTTCCTTTTGCATTTGTAAGGGCAAAAAAGACTATAAGATACATCGCCATTGCTCACATCAGAACCAGTTTTATCCTCTGAATCAAATTTAAGTCATTTTATGCAGGATGACTGAATACTGAAACTTCCTTAAGCTATTCTGCTCATAACCCTGACATTGAAGACCAATGAAGTGATACATTTAGGCTGCTGTACGAACTGAGAAACTGTTCAGGGTGCTAGGATTAGAATGTGACACAATGTCCTGTGTCAGGGCATAGATCTCACACAGGAGAATAAGAGCAGCAGAGCTTTGATAGTGCCCTTAAGAGATTCAGATTTGTTATTAAACTCTCTCTGGATGGAAAGACCTGTGGTAAATTTATCAAGAATTCTGCAAGCATTATTAAAGTGAGTGATTTTCTGCATCTCAAATAAGAGTCTCATATAGGCCTCAAAGTTAGCCAAGATAAAATGTCCAAAATACGAACATGAGGAATTTATACATGCAAGCAAGTGATGTCATTAACCTGAAAAGATGTCTTTTGACTTAAGATGTCCTTCTAACTAGATGATTTTCCTGACCTAGATTTTTCACCTTAACAATCTCATTTACTTCATACCTGTCTAAATACATATTTGGTTTTCATTCATATATGCCAGAAAATAAATCAGAGAAAAATATTTCCTAGCTTCCAGGAATCATCAACAAAGTTATTAAAAAAACTTTCTTAGTGAGAAGAAACTCCTATTAACTTGTCTTAGAAAAAAAAAAAAAAAAGAAAATCATACAAGACCACTGAATTGAAAGTGTCCAAGACTCTTGCCAGGTAACTAGTTCTAGAAATTAGATTACAGGAGTGAACAAAGACTATTTACTCTACCTGAGAACAGAGAAGGGGAGCAGGTTCTGAGAAAGTGCTAAGGGTCTAGCCAAGGAGACTAGCATCAACCAGCTGATATGGAAAGTTTAAGGACCAGGAGCCAGACAGAAGGCAAAAACAGAATGTGAATAAGAATGAGGGCCAAGTTCAAAGGGTTGATAGGCAATCAATTTTATGGAAAATAAAATTAATTAAATCCAGGAAATGGATGGAGCTGGCTTAAAGGAATAAGGCAGACACACAAAAACCCTAACAATATAACCTATATTTTTCTTAGGGTACACACTGACTTTATATAAAATAATATGTGCCATTTAAGTGTTACCAATATACTTATCTTCTTAAAAGCACTTAATTTCTTTGCCAGTCATGTTCCTAATACTTCTATATGACCTTGTTATGTTAGACTGAAAGGTAGGTACAGAGTAACACATATAGAGGATCTCATACCTGGACATGGCTGACGTGTCCAATAGTACATATTGTTGTTGTTTAGTCATTAATTCGTGTCTGACTCTTTGGGATCCCATGGACTGCATGACAGGCTCCTCTGTCTATGGGAATTCCTAGGCAAGAACACTGGAGTGGGTTGCCATTTCCTTCTCTAGGGGATCTTTTCAATCCTGGGATCGATCTCACATCTGCTGCACTGAAAGGCAGATTCTTTACCACTGAGCCATTAGGGAAGCTCACAGTAGTGCATACTTGATCTGAAACCAGGCAATCCATTCCTTAGTTGGCAACCAAGGAAAATGTCTTTATTTACATTGGATACATCTCAGCTGTTCTCATTGATTGGAAGGTGTTAGATCTGAAAGTCTATGTAGAGCTCTAAGATCTCCATGTTTCTGGTTCATTTGGATAACTAAAGTAGAAGATGCCAATTTTCACATGAGGAAAATGGAGTATAAGTAAGAGCCTAGAATTCTAGAACGAATGAGAGAGACATAGGAAGGCTGTTTGCCTTGGCAACCAGTTGTCTAACAAGTCTTAGCAAAATTTGTATGAAATCTACCTACAAATGCTTTGTTCAGTGAAGTCTCCCTATTCTTATATCAAACCCATTCCTCTTTATTTGAGGAAACCACAGTGGACGTTTATCTCTTGTACCTGAGAAGATTTTGGTTAGAAGACATCATTATTATTGTATCTTCACTGTTTTTGGAAGGTCCTGGGTAGGCAGAGAAGTCATCTAAAGAGAATAGTAACTCTGGAAAGAGAGCAGGGAATGAAAATTAGAGAAGATATTAAGGATAAACATTGCCAATGTCAATATTACTACAAGAGTTCAAGAGTTCCTCCTTTATGCTCAAAAATTCATGTTTGGTAAGATGGTATAAAATATCATATATTCATCATATGAGTTAAACTCATTGTAGTTCTTGATGGTCTTAAGAGTTAACTTCATTCATAACTTATAAATGTTCTAAATGATCTAATATGTGTTCTTTTTCTCCTTATCTTTCTTGTTCTTCAAGTTAATAATAATTAGTCTCTATTTTACTCAAGGAGAAAGCTACAGTGTCCACTTCTCTATGCCATAAGACGATTTCTAGCTGAGTTTTAAGAAAAATTGAGCCAGTAAAGTGAAAAAAAAAGATAATTTTATTATTTCCATGATGAAAAAGAGAAAAGTAGATAATCCTGCTTTTTAGGGAAGTCCAAAGAGTTAGTGATAGACAGGGAGGCCTGGCGTGCTGAGGTTCATGAGGATGCAAAGAGTCGGACACGACTGAGCAACTGAACTTAACTGAGTCAACAAATATAGTAAAGTTGCAGGATACAAAATTAATACACAGAAATATCTTGCATTTCTATACACTAANCACCCAGAAAAGCAGCCCATTGTCTTCAAAAGGAGGTAGGAAAAAATATAAAAGATAAAAAGAGAGACACAAGAGGTAGGGATGGACATCTGTCCTGGGAAGGGAGTCTTAAAAAAGAGACATTTCCAAACACCAGGAAACACTCTCACTGGTGAGTCTGTGGCAAGCCTTGGAAACTCAGAGGGCAACATAACTGGGAGGAAAAATAAATAAATAATTAAAACCTACAGATTATGTGCCCAACAGTAATTCCCAGCGGAGAAGCCGCACAGATGCCCGCATCCACCACTAGCAAGCAGAGGCTGGGCAGGGAGGTGCAGGCTGGATTGCTTAGAGTAAGGACCGGCCCTGAATGACCCGAGGGCAATCTGAGGGAACTAATTTGAGATGGCAAACCAGACTGTGGGATAGCTACCACACAAAAAGCCCTAACCTAAGACACTGCCAGGCCCACTCACAGAACAAAGGATTGAGCAGAGCTAGCCAGCTGCGGCCAGCCCATCCCCCACTGGAGACAGGCAGGCCAGGGCAGCCAGAGCCAGAAGGGGGCAATCGCAGCCCCAGAGAGGCATCATCTACCAAACTGCAACCGGGCTTCATTGCTANAGAACAAAGGATTGAGCAGAGCTAGCCAGCTGCGGCCGGCCCATCCCCCACTGGAGACAGGCAGGCCAGGGCAGCCAGAGCCAGAAGGGGGCAATCGCAGCCCCAGAGAGGCATCATCTACCAAACTGCAACCGGGCTTCATTGCTAACCAAGACTTCTTTGGATTCTGGACAGTTGGCATCTGCTCGGAGGGTCGCAGCCAGACATCAACTCCCCAGAAGAGACACGTGGCACACCTGAGAAGGTGTGCCAGCTGTACACCCAGAAAACCGAGCGGCAGGGATGGGGAAGAAGATAAGTTCCAGTGACCGCGCTCACCAAGCACCTGGTCACCTGAGCTGGGAAGGGCACAAACCGCAGCCCCAACTGAGTCTGCACCTTTGTGGAGTACCCGAGTACCTGAACATGAGCGGCTTAGACCTGGGAAGTGTGTACAACCCAGGGCTGGCCTCAGACAGTTCCCGGCAGAGCAACCTAGAGCTAAGCAGTGTAGACAGGGAAAGCACACACTCCATGAGCGGGGACCAACCCAGTGTGGCCGAGACACTGCGAGCACACGCCAATGTTATTTGTTTGCAGTGTTCCTCCCTCCCCACAGGACGACTGAACACGTGAGCCTAAAAAGTGTCCACCACCACCCTCTTGTGTCAAGGCAGAAATTAGACACTGAAGAGACCAGCAAACAGAAGAACCTAAAACAAACAGAAGGAACCGCCTTGGAAGTGACAGGTGCAATAGATTATAACCTTGTAGTTACACTGACTACTAAGCCAGATCAAGGAACTATCTGAAAATGAACTGACCCCATACTGTCCAAAACACCAGAGAAAATCCTAGATGCACTTTTACTATTATGATTTTTTTAATTTAAAAGAAAAAATTTTTATTTTCAGGTCCTCTATTACTCCTTTAATTTTCATTTTTATAACCTATTATTACTTTGCAAAAAGATACCCTATTTTTTAAAAGCAAACTTCATGTATATGTTTTATAATTTTGTGACTTTGTTTTTTTTCTTTAATATTTTATTTTTGAGAATCCAACCTCTACTCTAGAATTTTAATCTTTGGTTTTTGGTATTTGTCATCAATTGTGTACCTTTAAGAACCCAATCTTCAGTACCCATTTTTACTTGGGAGTGAGATTACTGGCTTGACTGTTCTCTCCCCTTTTGGACTCTCCTTTTTCTCCACGAGGTCACCTCTATCTCCTCCCTCCCCCTTCTCCTCTCTACCCAACTCTGTGAATCTCTTTGTGTATTCTGGACTGTGGA
>SJYV01035479.1:0-18826 GCA_006410875.1 Neotragus pygmaeus
GTTTTCTGCATTGGCAGGCAGATTCTTTACCACTGAGCCACCAGGGAAACCCCTGCGCAAGACTCATTAGTCAGCATCTTTCTAAGGAAACACCAAGGTGTCCAGAGTCTGGGGAGAGGGCTCGGCACTTCTTAGACTGGACCAGGGAGAGTCAAACAGAAGGAAACATGGCTGAAATAAACCAAAGTAACTTCTTAAAAAGTTAGGAGGAAAAGGCTATCCGTAAGTCTTGGGTAGACTGAGTCTTATTACTGAATGTTACAAAGTATTAATATATGATCCTGTGGTCATTACTATTAAATAACAGACCTCAGGATATGTAAGCGTGCAATAATGAATAATAGAGTATTAAACAGCAAAGCCCTCTCTCACCTAATCCTCTCTCCCAGATGTGTCCCCTTCGCAGATCTGGGGTGAAAAACATCTTAATGAGAGGAACAGCTGTTCTCCCCCCTCCCCTGCCCCACCCACTCCTTTCTCACTTGCCCCTCAATCCAACACCTTGGGGAGGAAATTCTGGAAATGGCCTTTCTTTCCTGTTTGATGGAGTGGCCAAGGCAGAGTCAAGCAAAACACATGTGCAAAACAAGTGAGTTTGTGTTTGGGGCGGGGGGCGGCGCGAGGACGTCTTTGCTGCTTTAAGAGATGAAAGCAGGAGGCCAGGCTGAGGGTTAGAGGAAAGGAG
Organism: Neotragus pygmaeus; assembly: GCA_006410875.1. Lineage (NCBI taxonomy): Eukaryota > Metazoa > Chordata > Mammalia > Artiodactyla > Bovidae > Neotragus > Neotragus pygmaeus. The sequence goes on from SJYV01035479.1 coordinate 686, forward strand.
AGATTACACTGAAACTGACCTAGTTCCTGACACAAACCACAGAGTCTGTTACAGTGGTTTCCTGTTCAGAGGGATTAAAAAGAGAGACATTCACAAAGCAAGGTTCTCATCTGGAGAGTGGCTTTTTCTCTCCCTCCCTCCCTCCTGCCCTAATATAATCCAGGAATAAATTCATTAATGGGTCCCGGGCTTTTCAGAGGCCAAAGAGAGAAGGGAAAGTGACCCAGATGGACAGGCTTCTAGGTTCATAGGAGGACTAGCTATGGTGAGTGAGGGTGTCCGCTTCCTCTGGCTGGAGGGTTAGGGATGCATTAGTGAAGGTCGCTCAGTAGTGTCCAATTCTTTGCTACCCATGGACTATACAGTCCAGGGAACTCTCCAGGCCAGAATACTGGAGTGGGTAGCCTTTCCCTTCTCCAGGGGATCTTCCCAGCCCAGAGATCAAACCCAGGTATCCCGCATTGGAGGCGGATTCTTTACCAGCTGAGCCACAGGGGAAGCCAGGGATGCACTGGGACTCAGTTTCTCTTTTTCTAACGTCCGTCTTTCCTTCCTCAATCCATCTCATTGTGGTATTCACTGACATAACATGAAAGCCCTCTAACTTTGAAATCATGAACCGGGAGCCTCATAGATTTTTAGGGTTAGAGCCATTTGAATTTGATTTTTCCCTTTCTCAGTAATGACTGCAACTGATTTCTCTGTCTAGGCCTCCAGATCAAGGAAGGCATTCTTTGAGTATTTTATATTTCATGGCTTGTTGAGCTAGATTATGGCCTGCATGGTGTGAAATATATTTATGAGTTTAGGTTATGTATCCAGGTATATGAAAAGAGCACTTTATTTTTAAAGTGCTAAACAAATGTAAACCAGTTTTACTCTTATACAGGAACTATCCCTTCTAAGTCTGGGAAGAAAACATGTGGTCACTACATGATTCATGCAGGCCAGACAGTCCCCATTTTTCTCAATGTCTCTCAAAATAAATCCTCTTTATTCTAATTTGATTAAAAGATGTTTTGGTCATGGAACAGGATTAGGGCTCAGTAGGGGCTGAGGTGGGGTGGCTTCCAGGGATTTGCTGCTCAAAGTACGGTCCATGAACAAGCAGAGACCAAAAGATCTGGAGGCTAATTAGAAATATAATGTCCAAGCCCTTCCCAGACCTGCTGGATCAGAATATGGGTAGATCAAGCCAAGCATCTGTGTTTTAACAAGCTCTCCAGGTGATTCTGATGTAACCAAAGTTTGAGAACCACTGTCCTGGAGAATGAGCCTCCCTAGGAATCTGGTCCTTTTACTGGATGCTGTGGGGCATGAGGAATTCAGGGTCTGGGAGCTACATTCTGCAGGATATGAGCTCGGATCCCAACTGAGCTAGGTCTGGTCCGAGGACTGGCAACACCTCCTATTCAACATGACATTCAACCTCTCTAAGGCTCACTTTCTCCATCTGTCCAATAAAGACACGAATAGAACCTTGTCGTTGCTTAGTCACTCAGTTGTATCCGACTCTTTGCGACCCGATAGACTATAGCTCGCCAGGCTCCTCTGTCTATGGGATTTCCCAGGCAAGAATAATGGAGTGGGTTACCATTGTCTTCTCCAGGGGATTTTCTCCACCCAGGGATTGAATTGGTGTCTCCTGCATTGGCAGGCAGATTCTCTACCACTGAGCTATCAGGGAAGCCCTACCTTCATGTTAAATGCCTGAAAAATCATAAGCACTCAATAACTATTAGTATTGTTAATGTCCGACTCTTTGTGACCCCCATGGAATGCAGCATTCCAGGCTCCTCTGTCCTCCATTATCTTCTGGAGTTTGCCCAAATTCATGTCCGTTGATTTGGTGATGCTATCTAACCATCTCATCCTCTGTTGCCCTTTCTCCTCCTGCCCTCAATCTTTCCCAGCATCAGGACCTTTTCCAATGAGTTGGCTCTTTGCATCAGATGGCCAAATATTGGAGCTTCAGCTTCAGCATCAGTCCTTACGATGAGTATTTTGGCTTGACTCTGCAGCAGGGGAAAAAAAAAACACCTCAAGAGGTCAATAGGGTTAAGGCATCATTTTTCAGATCCAGACTTGCTCGGAAGACTGAGTCATTCCATAAGCATCTCAGTCTCCCTGTCTGTGGAGTACAGTTTATCATGTTTTCTTCTTAGGAGCTGTCTCTCTATTCCTGAAAGTCCCCAACTCTAGGTGAAAGATTTGCAAATCTCAAGCCTAGTCTCTCATTAATCACTGCCATGTTTCAAGAAGCTAGAGGCAGCAGGATGTCTCACACACAGCAATCATTTCTTTCTCTGGTAAAGACAATAATCCGGGGAATGGCAATTATCTCAGTAGAACCACCAACCTTGCAGTGTGACATTATCAACTGTTGGAAATTACACAGTGTTCATCAGCGTCTATTTTAAAGTCTGTCGTCTCCTAGTTCCCCTTCCCCAGACCGATGCTGAAACCCCCACCCTTCCAGCTTCTCCTTTTTTTTTTTTTTAATTAATCTTGGGAAATAACTATTTTATTTTTAGCAGGCTGATGCCGCTGGATAGGAATATGATATTGAGGGTCATAATTAGGACTTTCACACTTTCTGATGGCACTCAGCCACCACCCATCGGATTCTTCAACTCAGCTTCAAGCCTTGATCTCTGCCAAGAGAGAAATGGCTGGCAAACTCCCCGTGGTGCTTTACCTCTTGAACTGCATGGCTCACCTCAGCTCGCTAGGGTTATTCTATTACACTGGGTAATACCGAAAACCAACGACCAAGTTGTAAAGACTACTCTCCTGGAGTTCAGGAACAAGATGCAGTGTGTATGAATGTGTTTTGGTGGAGGAAGGTTACTGCTAACACTGTCTCCAGGCAATATAATAAGCAGAAAACCAAGGCTCGGGGTCGCACCCTGCATATCTGACTATTAGCTGCATGGCCTGGGAAAGTGAGTTACCCTACACCTTTTTTTCAATCTGTAAAATAGGAAATACGGCTTGGGGTTCATAGATGTAACGGGGCTCACATAAAGTAGCAGCTGTTCTCTGATGCATAGAATGGATAAACAACAGAGCCCCGCTGTAGAGCACTGGCTTTCCAGGTGGCACTAGTGGTAAAGAACCCACCTGCCACTGCAAGAGAGGTAAGAGATGTGGGCTCGATCTCTGGGCCTGGAAGCTCCCCTGGAGAACGAAATGGCAACCTACTCCAGTCTTCTTGCCTGGGAAATCCCGTGGACAGAGGAGCCTGTAGGCTACAGTCCATAGCGTTACAAAGAGTCGGACATGACTGAAGTGACTTTGCACCCATGCATAGCACAGGGAATTATATTCAATATCCTGTGATAAACCATAATGGAAGAGAATATGAAAAAGAATGTGTGTGTGTGTGTGTGTGTGCGTGTGTGTGTGTATAACTGAATTAGTTTGCTATATAGCAGAAATAACATGACATTGTGAATCATCTGTACTTCACTACTTGGGCACTCACCTTGGACCGTTACTTGGGAGACAAATAAGCTTCATTGCTCTTTGATTCACTGCACTTTTCCTCTTTTTCTTAGAGCAGCTTAGCCTACTCCATAAAACTACTACAAAAATTACTTTACAAGATGCCCTATTGTATTTTACCAAGATATGCTGAGTAATAAAAAAAAACTTCAATAAAGTGATTTTTAAAAATAGCAAACTGCATTAAGCTGGTGTCTATTATATAGCCATAGTTCACATTTCTTGAGTTCTTGTTACATGGCTTGAACTATGCCTTTTACGTACACTATGGCATTTAATCCTCAAAAACAACCCTAAGAGGTAGCTGCTATTATCGATCCTAATATATAGATGGCACTCATGCATTGGAGAAGGAAATGGCAACCCACTCCAGTGTTCTTGCCTGGAGAATCCCAGGGACGGGGGAGCCTGGTGGGCTTCCATCTATGGGGTCGCACAGTCGGACACGACTGAAGCCACTTAGCAGCAGCAGCAGCAGTGGTAAAGAATCCGCTTGCCAATGCAGGAAAAGCAGATGCAGGTTTGATCCCTAGCTCAGGAAGATCCCCTGGAGGAGTGCATGGCAACACGTTCCAGTATTCTTGCCAGGAGAATCCCATGGACAGAGAAGTCTGGTGGGGAAGCAAGGAGTGGGACACGACTGAGCGTCTGAGCATAGACGTGGAAGCTGAGAGCTCATGCAGGTAAGCAAATTGCCCAAGCTTGGTTGAGAAGTGAGCGGTGAGGCCCCGCAGCTACTGGTTATTGTTATGCATTATTAGGGCATCTCCTCTGATCCAGTGTAGAGCAGAGGGAGTTTTCACTGGTTTCTCTTTCTAACTTACTCTACCCGTCTCCCATTCTGCCCTTGGTCATGCCAGGTCCCTGATAAGACCTGATGGGGAAAAGCCAGTGACAAAGATGTAAATGACTGAGGAGTTCCAAGGACACTGCCTGTTAGCACACAAGAATCTCTGAAAGGTGGAATGTCCAACATCTTGCCAAAACCAAGTGAATCCAAGAGGCAGAGATTTTCCCCTGGTTGCTGTGTCTTCCCAGCGGAGGTCAGCTGACTATGTGCTCAAAGCGGATGCTGCCAGGCGGCTCCTCCATCCCCTGCAAGCGTCCTCGTCTGAGATCACAGGGTGTGTGGGGGAGAGGAAGCTATTGCGATGAGGGTTAATACCACCAAGACTAGAGATATGGTTTTCAATCTCAAAAGAAGGAGCCTTGGGGACTTCCTGGTTGTCTGGTAGTTAAGAGTCCACGCTCCCAACGCAGGGGGCCTGGGTTCGATCCCTGGTCAGGCAACTAGTTCCCACATGCCTAAACAAAGATAGAAAATTCTGCATGCTGCAAATGAGACTTGATGCAGCCAAACAGATAAATGTTTAGGAAAAAAAAAAAAGAAGAAAGAAAGAAGGAGCCTTTTTAGAGGCCATAAACATTTCCCAAACACTAAAAATTTTAAATGGCCTGTTGTTTTTGTTAACCAGAACTGAGAGTTGCCAGGAGTTATAGCTGTGCCAAGCCAGTTATCACTTACGATACGTATGTATGTACTTTTAACATTATTTACTTATTTATTATTTTTGTCTGGCTATGCTGGGTCTTTGTGGCTGCACGCAGGCTTTCTCTAGTTGTGGTGAGCAGGAGCTACTCTCGGGCTGTGGTCCTTGCCTTCTCACGGCGGTGGCTTCTCTTGTTGCAGAGCACGGGCTCCAAGCACGAGGGCTCAGTAGTTGTGACAAATGGGCTAACCACCAGGGAAGCGTTACATTTTTAGTTTTTATTGGAGTATAACCTACTCCAGTACTATTGCCTGGAAAATCCCATAGACGGAGGAGCCTGGTAGGCTACAGTCCATGGGGTCACAAAGAGTTGGACACGACTGAGTGACTTCACTTTCACTTTTTAACTTGTGATGTTGTGTTATCTTCAGGTGTACAACAAAGTGAATCAGTTGTTATCCATTCTTTTTTACCTTCTTTTCCCATAGATGTTATTACAGAATATTGAGCAGTGTTCCCTGTGCTGTACACTAGGGCCTTATTAGTTACCTTTTTTTTAATACACAGTATGTGTATATGTGTCAGTCCCAATCTCCTAATTTATCACTTCCTTCCACGTTTCCCCTTTGGTAATCACGAGTTTGATTTCGAGATCTGTGAGTCAATTTGTTTTGTGAATAAGCTTTTTTTTTTATCATTTTTTTTATTAGATTCCACATATAAGGGGTATCATATGATATTTATCTTAAGATACCTATTTTTTAAAAATCTGGGCTTTTCCAGGACCTTTCTTTGGGGGCGTTCCAAGTCCTTGACCTCTCCCATCTCAGCAGTCATAGGAGGTAGTCAGGGTAGAGGTTAGGATGAGAAGTCTGAATCTCTAAAAGGAAAGGGGGGTCTTATTGCATGGCAATTGATGTGAATCCTGGTTTTGCAAAATTTACCGGCTGTGTGACCTTGGGCCAGTCAGTTAACTTCTCTGTACTTTTGTTTCATTACCTGTAAGATGAGAGTAATAATAATGGTGCTTCACTGGTACTTATTTTCATGACCATTTATTATTCTTATAGAAATTGAGTTAATGGTGTACACTGCCTGAACCCTGAGTCTGGCACACAGAAGTAGGATTATGTAAGTGTTTATTAATAAATGAAATGTTAAAGACGCCTGGCATTCCCAGCGAGGTGCAGTTCATGCCAGGAAGAAGGCCCAGCACATTCCTTTTTAGAAAGACTATAATTAGAGCCAACCAAGGGATGCAGGAATTTCTCGTGAAATACAGAAATGTGGTGGCTGGGCAGTCAGGCACTGTGGGAAAACCACAGGCTTTGGAATCAGAGAAATCTGGGTCTATTTATTTTTACTGAAGTATAGTTGACTTATTAATACAGTGCAGAGTTAATTTCTATGTACAGCAAAGTGCAGTTATACGTATATATGCACACTTAAAAAAATATTTTTCCCTTGTGGTTTATCACAAGCTATTGAATATAATTCCCTGTGCTATAGAGTAGGGCCTTGTTGCTCATCCATTCTATATATAATAGCTTGCATCTGCTAATCCTGAATTCACACTTCATCCGTTCCCCTGTCCCCCATCTGCCTTAGTCTGGCCTCTATGTCTGTGAGTCTGTCTCTCTTTCATAGATATGTTCATTTGTGTCATAGTTTAGATTCCACATGTAAGTCATATCATACAGTATCTATCTTTCTCTTTCTGACTTACTTTACTTAGTAAGAGAATCTCTAGTTGTATCTATGCTGCTGCAAATGGAATTATCTCATTCTTTTTGATGGCTGAGTAATATTCCATTGTCTATATGGACCAGGTCTTCTTTATCCATTCATCCATAAGATTAAAAAAAAAAAAAGAAGTCATGGATCTCCAGTCAGTGCTTAAAAAGACTTGAAGCCCATATATAAGGTGAGTATGAATTTTCAAATGCCTCACAGAGACTGGACTTGTTATGTGCAACGTGTTTAACCCTAAAAATGTTCTGATCACTGGATTTGCTTTTTAATAGTGAGGCTCCATGCTAACTTCAGAAAAATAATGTTGTCTTTTCCAGGTAGACCAGTTAAATTCGGCAATGTCAACACACTCCCCTAGAAGGCCTGAAGCATCATTTCAGCTTGATAACAATCATATCCAGTCTCTTCCTCCCATCCCCTTTCCTCTTCATGGGTTGGTGTGAAGCTTGGGGTGGGTGTGTGGGGACCAGTGCTTACAGAAATGCTGCTGCAGCCCTGGTGAGAAGCAGGCCTCCAATTCCAGGCCTAGATGTGTCTTGATCGCATACTCCTGTAGCAGAATAATCACTTCATTTCTTTCTTTAAAAATTTTTTAAACTTTATATTGGAGTATAGCCAGTTTCTGGAGGAGGGCAGGGCAACCCACTCCAGTATGCTCACCTGGAGAATCCAATGGGCAGAGGAGCCTGGCAAGCTACAGTCCATGGGGATGAAGAGTCGGACACAACTGAAGCAACTTAGCACACATGCATAGCCCATTTACAGGCTTCCAGGGTGGTTCAGTTAGAACCGGACATGGAACAACAGACTGGTTCCAAATAGGGACAGGAGTACGTCAAGGCTGTATATTGTCACCCTGCTTATTTAACTTATATGCAGAGTACATCATGAGAAACACTGGGCTGGATGAAGCACAGGCTGAGTCAAGATTGCCGGGAGAAATATCAATAACCTCAGATATGCAGATAACAGCACCCTTATGGCAGAAAATGAAGAAAAACTAACGAGCCTCTTGGTGAAAGTGAAAGAGGAGAGTGAAAAAGTTGGCTTAAAGCTCAACATTCAGAAAACTAAGATCATGCCATCTGGTCCCATCACTTCAAGGCAAATAGTTGAAACAGTGGCAGATTTTATTTTGGGGGGCTCCAAAATCACTGTAGATGGTGACTGCAGCCATGAAATTAAAAGATGCTTGCTCCTTGGAAGAAAAGCTATGACCAACCTAGACAGCATACTAAAAAGCAGAGACATTACTTTGCCAACAAAGACATTACTTTCTCTAGTCAAGGCTATGGTTTTTCCAGTAGTCATGTATGGATGAGAGAGTTGGACTATAAAGAAAGCTGAGCACTGAAGAATTGATGCTTTTGAACTGTGGTGTTGGAGAAGACTCTTGAGAGTCCCTTGGACTGCAAGGAGATCTGACCAGTCCATCCTAGAGGAAATCAGTCCTGAATATTCATTGGAAGGGCTGATGTTGAAGCTGAAGTTCCAATATTTTGGCCACCTGATGTGAAGAACTGATTCATCGGGAAAGACCCTGATGCTGGGAAAGATTGCAGGTGGGAGGAGAAAGGGATGACAGAGGATGAGATGGTTGGATGGCATCACTTACTTGATGGACATGAGCTTGAGCAAGCTCTGGGAATGATGGACAGAGAGGCCTGGCGTGCTGCAGTCCATGGGGTCGCAAAGAGTTGGACACGACTAAGCAGCTGAACTGAACTAAACTGAACTGAACTGGGGTGGTTCAGACAGTGAAGAGTCTGCCTGTAGTGCAAGAGATTGGATTGGATCAATTGGGTTCAATCCCTGGGTCAGAAAGGATCCCCTGGAGGAAATGCCAATCCACTTCAGTATTATTGCCTGGAGAATCCCATGGACAGAGGAGCCTGGCAGGCTACAGTCTATGGGCTCGAAAAGAGTCGGAGATGACACTTTCACTTTCATAGCCAATTAGTGATGTTGTGATAGTTTCAGGTAGACAACAAAGGGACTCATCCATGCATATGCATAAATCCATTCTCCCCAAGTCTCCCGTCCCATCCAGGCTGCCACATAACATTGAGAAGAGTTCCTTGTGGTATACAGTAGGTCCTTGCTGGTGATCCATTTTAAATATAGCAGTGTGTACATGTCCATCCCAAACTCCCTAATTCTCCCTTTCCCCCATCCTTCCCCTCTGGTAACCATGAGTTCAGTCTCTAAGTCTGTGAGTCTATTTCTATTTTGTAAATAAGTTCATTTACATAGTTTCTTTTTAGGTTCTGTATATAAGGGATGTCATACGATATTTCTCTTTCTCTGTCTGACTTCACTCAGTATGACAGTCTCTGCGTCCATCTCTGTTGCTGCAAGTGGCACGATTTCATTCTTTTTGGTGGCTGGGTAACACTCCATTATATATACACACCACGTCTTCTTATCCATTCCTCTGCTGGTGGGCATTTGGGTTGTTCCCACATCTTGGCTATTGTAATCAGTGCTGCAGTGAACCGGAAGAGTCACTTCTCTTTGGCATCCCTTCTCCAGCCTGGAAATCCTATGAGATGATGCTGAATCCTCATTCAATCCTGGAAGGGCTTCCTGCATCACCTCCAATGTGTTCCCCCTCCTGTTAGCTCTAAAATTTCTTGTAGCCCCACCTGGCCACCTCTCTTTCTTTTTCTTAACTTTTTGTTTCCACCTGTGAGAGTGGAGCCTGAGAATGTTTCATTGTTCTTATAGGATGACCAGAGTTAGCAAATAAAAACATAGGATACCTAGTTATATTTGAATTTCAGATAAACAACAAATACATTTTTTAGCAAAAATATGTCCCAAATACTGCTCGGGACATATTTACACTAAAAATTTTCTTTCTTTTTTTACGTTCAAGTGTACCTGGGAATCTTCCTTTTATCTGGCAAGCCTACCTCCTGGGCTAGCGCAAAGTCATAGGAAAATTTGGGGCAATGTCTTGGGCTCTCACTAGAGTAGGTAGACCATAACACCCTCTGGCCTTAAGGTGCAGGCCCAGAAGACTTCTCGATGTGGAAATAACCAAAGCCAGACTCAATGGGAATAAGTGAAGGCTGTTTATTCAGAGCTGGCTAGAGCAGGAATCACTGTATTTTGGCAAAGGTAGATAGATAGGAAAGCTCCACAGTGGGAAAAGGGAAGTCTTCAAGTATGGCCTGGTTGGAGGCTGTTGGCTTGGAGAACATTTTAACAGAAGTGCAATATCCGATGTGATTGGAGAAGGAAATGGCAACCCACTCCAGTATTCTTGCTTGGAGAATCCCATGGACAGAGGAGCCTGGCGGGATACAGTCCACGGGGTCACAAAGAGTTGGACACAACTGAAGCCGTGCAGCATGAACTCACGCTGTATATTTAAAATCTAAGCACTCTTGCTTCCCAGTATCCTTCCCAGTATCTTAAACGTTCATAGAGATGGACTCCCACCATATTAATTAGGAATCTGGCTGTGTTTTGACAAATCCAAATAACTTTGTTTTGTAATCTCACACAACCTTTCGACCCTGATATACAATATCCTGCTCAGCAGCCCTGAATTAGCTAGGGTAATCACAATAAAGCACTGGATGGAAGAAAAAGAAAAGGATGGACACCTCCAGCTCCCTGAGAATTTTTCCCCAAACCCTCTCCACCGTGCTTTCTCACACTGGGCTCTCCCCACCAAAATCTTATTTCATTCAGACGTGACCCAGGACATACAGCACTTCCTCTTGCGCNAGAAAAAGAAAAGGATGGACACCTCCAGCTCCCTGAGAATTTTTCCCCAAACCCTCTCCACCGTGCTTTCTCACACTGGGCTCTCCCCACCAAAATCTTATTTCATTCAGACGTGACCCAGGACATACAGCACTTCCTCTTGCGCTGCTTAATCAGGAGAGGCAGTCACGAAGGGCAAGTATTAGCTCTGAACTCTGGGATGACTCATCCTTCCTTTATCCTGGCTGCTAAGCAAATGAACAGACCTTGCTCTGGTTCGGGAGTTTTTTTTTTTTTTTTTTTTAAGATTGCCTTAAAATAAGCCCCCCCCCCCTCCACCTGCAAAGACACTCAACCTGCTGTGCAAAAGTGTGTGGGAGGCATTCATATCCTGCGTAACTAGGAGGGAACTTTCTCTGAGCATTTTGTCCACAGGATACAGCCCTGCCTAGCTTGAGTTAATTAACTAGAGTACCTGATGGATAAATAGTCCCCAAATAGCCCTGCAGAAACTTCAGCGGGTCTTTAACGTTCTTAACTGTTGAGGCGTCACATAATAAAAACCTCCTCAGTGACGAAAAGGGTTAAGAGGAGAGATTATAAAGGAGAAACAGCATCTTGCAGGCATAGAGGAGTGTGTGCTCATGTGTAGTCAGTCACTCAGTCGTGTCCAGCTGTTTGCAACCCCAGAGGCTGTAGCCGGCCAGGCTCCTCTGTCCATGGGATTTCCCAGGCAAGAATACTGGAGTGGGCTGCCACTTCCTCCTCCAAGGGATCTTCCCAACCCAGGGATAGGATAACCCACATCTTCCATGTCTCTTGCATTGGCAGGTGGATTCTTTACCACCACGCCAAGTGTTCTTTGCCACAGTTCCCAGGAAAACCGCATTCCAGACACCCATTCAGTTGCAGTCTTAAACAGCCCAGCAGACGTTTGCTCTCAACATCCCACGTGATCCCAATTGTACACTTCTTTTTGCTAGTCCTCCATTTCTCTCTCTGTGAAGTAGATGGCATTTGTTTTACCCCATCCCTCATTTTTTTTTTTTCACATCCCTGTTTGGAGGCTGTCAGTGAAACATGTATTCAGACTTCTGTGTCTCCCACTGGGACAGAAGGGTTATGGATCCCAGCAGCTTTTATTTGCCTGAGTGGCACTTTCCAAGACTTGCGGAAGAGGCAATTTAAAATACCAACAAAGAAAATCACAAACGGAAGCATACAGATGTACTTGAAAACAAGTGTTCAGACATACGTCGCTCTCCAGGTGGCACTAGCGGTAAAGAACCTGCCCACCAAAGAGGGAGACAGAAGAGACGAGAGTTCAGTCCCTGGGTTGGGAAGATCCCCTGGAGGTGGCGATGGCACCCACTCCAGGATGCTTGCCTGGAAAGTCCCATGGACGGAGGAGCCTGGTGGGCTGCAGTCCACAGTGCTGCAAAGAGTCAGACACGACTGAAGTGACTTAGCACACACATTCAGACATACATGTGTAGCCCCGTCTGCCACCCGACTCACACACATAGAAATACACAACTTGGTAAATACATATGCAGGCACTAGTGAACAGAGAGATATGCAGGGGAAATGTCTGCACATCCACACTAGAAATCACACAGACCCACTTCCTGGGTAGACATTCTCAGGCACTGTCTCAACCCACAAGGTGAGAGATCAAGCCAGCCTTGACTTCCTCCGTGCTCCCAGCTCCGCTCTTCATCAGAAGTCATGACCACCAGTCATGACTGGTGGGCAAGATATGGATCCAAATGCCTACTTATTGAGGTGCTGTGCCAGGTCTGCAGAACATGGAGAGTAAGACAGTTCCCCCTGTGGGGCTCATGTCTAGCAGAGGTGGCTCAGTGGTAAAGAACCCACCCGCCAAAGCAGGAGACACAACAGACATGGGTTGGGAAGATCTCCTGGAGAAGGCAATGGCAAACCACTCCAGTATTCTTGCCTAGAGAATCCCAAAGACAGAGGAACCTAGTGGGCTGCATACAGTCCATGGGGTTGCAAAAGAATCAGACACAACTGAGCGCCCCACCCCCACACACACATACACCCTTTCTATTGCTTATCTGAAAGGAGGTCTACAAACAGTGACAAATCCACATGAGAAGCGAGTTCAAGAAGCTGAGTCCACTTCTGTCTGTTCACTCTGGAATAGAGGCGAGTCCTGTCCTTGCTCATAGAATGAGACTTGGGCCTGAGGAATCTGCTCAGCCCAGGCGGGATGTGAGCTCTCTATGGGCACAGCTCTGTTAGTTTCCGTCCGTGGTCCTGCCCCTTAAGCCAATTTCTTCTGCTTGCTCCTCAGGTATGTCTGCTGATAGAAGTTGAGAAAAAGGGCCAAGAGGCTGAGGGAGTACAGGAGGACAGCCACGTTGAAGCCGTCGGGGAAGGGGCACTCAGCAAGGAGATTGTAGGAGGAGTGGGCAGCAACGGCCACATGCTGATCCTGGGGAGAGGAGGCACGAGAGGAAAGAGAAGACGGGAGAGGGTGAGAAGCGAAGGAACAGGCAGATGCTCCCCTTGACTTTCGGGCTCCCAGGGCTCAAGACGAGGAAGAACCAGGAAGCACCACCCCAGGCGTTCCTTCTCATGATGCTAAGGACCTTCCTGAGCCCTCTCCTGGTCTGGTCCCCTGTCTGTCCCCATCCCATCCCGTCACGGCAACACTCATGATGGCCTCAGTCTATCCTGAGGCCCCAAAGGGACAGCTCAGGCAGTCACCTGCAGTTGGCAATGGTGCTCTCGAGACAACAGGGTCCCCCGGTTCCCCAGGGACGCAACAGGGACCACAGACTCGCAGGACATCAGCCGTCCAAGAGCACCTCGCCTCGCCCCTCACTTCACTGGAAGGTGAGACTGAGGCCAGAATCGCTGGTTCCGGGCCTCACATCAGGTCAGGAAGTCAGGGTCGGTGCTAGGATCCGGCGAGATGGTTGCTGAGACGTCGCAATTTGAGAAGCTAAGGAAGCGACGAGAAGGACTTTTTCACGGTCAGATTACAAGTCACTGGTGCAGTTGAGAACAGAAGCCGGGGCTCCGCTGAGGCCCCTGGAGCCAGCAGGTCTTTCTCACCAGCTGCAGGATGGTAAGGTGCCACTTCCACCACAGGGAGGGCCGCAGGCGGGGCCCCAGACTGGCCAGTCCATAGTACAGGTACATGAAGACATGGACCAGAGAGTTCAGCATCCTGACAAAGAAGGCTGCAGGGGAGGGTGGGAAGATGGAGGGAAGTGAGTGGCTCCGAGGGCTGTGGGTTACAAGGATGCCAGACGAGGATGCTTACAACGCCTCCTGCCCTCTCTGGCCTGATGGCCTTGAGCATCTCCAGGTGCCTCCTCCCCAACTCCAGGGAGGGGTGACTAGGATGCTCCAGGGAGCAACAGAGAGAAAGTGGGAGCAGGGGCCAGGAGTCAAGGCCACAGAGAAGAGGAACCCTGGAGCCGGGCTGCATGCCTTCTGAACTGACACTCAGGCCAGCAGAAAGAGGTCTGCCCCACAAGTCCTCCCCAAACCTCTCACTCACCTTGACCCTCCGGCACGTATTTGACCCCAGTCCACCAGTTGAAGAGCATGGTGCCATGGTGGTAGACATGCAGGAAGGTGATCTGCTCAGGCTTCTTTCGTAATATAAAGAAGACCTGTGGAGGAAGAGAAGGTTCAACTCTGGGGCCATTGCTCCTCCAGACTCCTCCTGGGGCCTCAGATACCAGGGACAGGGTGACTCTGCCTGCTGTACCAACAGGGAGGCTAAAACTCAAGGGTGATAACCACAGTCAAAGGCCTGGACAGCCCCTTCCGTGCACCAGGGACTCTGTATGTATAAAAGCTCATATAAACACTCATAATGGCATGCAGTTTATACTCATCTCCGTTTTATAGACAGCGAAGCGAGCACAGAATTTAAGTAAGCTGTTTGTTGCTGTTGTTCAGTCACTAAGTGGTGCCTGACTCTCTGTGACCCCATGGACTGTAGCCCACCAGGTTCCTCTGTCCCTGGGATTCTCCAGGTAAGCTCACTGGAGTGGGTTGCCATTGCCTTCTCCAGGGGATCGTCCCGACTCTGGGATCACACCCACATCTCCTCCATTGGCTGGTGGATTCTGTACTGCTGAGCCACCAAGGAAGCCCAAGTTGTTCACGGTTATACATCTAAAGGAGGCCAAGCTGGGATTTTAAATATAACTTGGCTTCAGAGGCTGGGATCGTTCAGTACTACCTGACCAACCCCAGGGCACTGGGTAGAGAACTCAGGTGTCAGACACACAGCCCAGGACCCAGAGAACCATCAGACAAATTCCCTAAGTCTCCACTCAGACTCCATGTTGAGAGAGACTTTATCACCACCCCCAAAACTGTGGCCTCGCCCCACCCCCACAAGACTTCTGGATTCACAAGCAGGACTTCTTTTACTTATAACCCTTCAGGCTTTTGCTGTCTGATGTCCCTTGCTACATAACAACAGTTTCTAAAGTTTGTTTCTCTTCGCATTTCCACTTAACTTGGAACCTGGCTGCTAATGGAGGCAAATGCTTCATCAGTGAGCATCCTTCTTTCTCCAGGCCATGGGATTGAAGTTTGACTCTGACATCAGCCTCGGGTGTAGCCAACAGGGACGCTGGAGGGAAGCATTCATTCACAGTGCCTTCAAAACCACCCCAGACCTGGCTGACAGAGCTAACTCTCTACAAGGGACAGGCACTCACGTGTCAAGTAATTCAAGGGCCTTTGAGAAGAAGCACCACCAGCACACGCTCGCCATCTGCTGGGAAGAGTAGGGAAGTGCAGTCAGAGTGCTGCCAGGCTGGTGGTACCACTGACCTGGCACCACTGACCTTGGCTCCAACCCTGAGGTCCCTCTGCACCCTCTGCCCCCACAATGCCCACCTGCCTGCAAGAAGATACCTGTTGGCACAGAAAAAAGGAAGATCCGTGACTTTTAACCAGCACACAGGTCACTCAAGGATCTTGTTTGTGGAAAAGCAGATTCTGAACTCATGTTTCTGGGGTAAGCCACGAATTTGTGCATTTCCAACAAGTTCCCAGTGATGTTCCTGCCATCTCTGGTCCATGGACCATATTTTGAGCAAGACTTGAGTCCATCATCCAATCTCCCTTGATTCAACACCCAAGTCACTGGTGACTAGCCAAGCCTAAGTTCTTTTTTTAATTTTACTGCAAGGAAGCCTTTTGTTCTGCTTCCAGTTGTGAGAGCAGCTAAAAATAATGAAATATTGACCACTTGGCTACCACACATTCCATGTGTGCCAGGCCCAGGAGTGAACACTTTCATACATCAGCTTGTTCAATCTTCTTCCAATTGTTTCCTTTTATAAAATAGGTGTCATTATCCCCATTTTATAGATAGAAAACTGAGGCCCATAAAAAGCAGGGAAGCTACCCATGGTCACACAGCAAGGAACTGGGAGAGCTGAGAGTCACACTGAGGTCTTCTGAGCCTGTACTGAGCTGACCTTCACTGAGTCCTATCAGAAGACTCAGGTGACAGCACCTGGTTTTTATGAAATTCATCCTATGAACCCTCTCTCTGTTACAGAGAAGGACAAAACCTGGCTACATGTTGGACTTGTTTCCTTAACTTCTTCTTCCCATTGCTTTTTGTTCACTAAAAGGATACTGTCCATACATAATGGCCCACCTCGGGGAACCCTGCCCCCTGCCTGAATGTTAAATCAAAGTGCCTTTGTTCACAGAGACGTCTGGACCCTGCCCACCTGTGAATGGCTGCAAGAAAGAAGATATTAACACATCCCCTCACTCCCACCCCCAGGCTGGCCATTCTGGGAGATCTTTACATGCAAGATTAATGACCTTTTTACTTTGCTTCCTTACCCCCTCCCATCTCCATTCTATAAAAGAGCCTGGCATCCAGACCCCTTTATGATGGTTATTTTGAGACATTAGTCTGCCATCTTGTCAATCAATGGCGTATTCCTTGCCTCAACACATCTTCTCCCCACTTATCAGTCTGAGGCCTGCGAGCAGACCAAGTGTGGACTCTGGTAACATCTCCAGGCTGACCCTCCCAACTGCCTGTCTTACCCTCATCCCAAGCTCGCTCCGGCTGTAGTCTACTGGCTGGCAGAGGTAGCTGTAGTTAGACAGGAGCGAAGTGGCCATGAACCAGAAGGAAGAGAATAGGGAAAGATTAAGTCATGATGCCTGCCCCGCCCTTCCCCATCCTGCTACAGCCTGGCTGGTTGAAGGCCCAAGAGGACATTCTGGACACCAGCACCCCTCCCCAGCCCTCACTGACACGTGGTGAACGATTACCAACGAGGTCAACCCTGAGCTCTGGCTAGCTCAGAGGCTGGCCTTGCATACATCTTGCTGGCCTCCAGTTTTGTTTTGTTTCTAATGTGGGTAAATACGGATCACAAATCCACCCCGGGCACCTACTCCTCATGAGACCCTAAGTCAGGAAGGGACATGAAGCCGTGTACACATCAGCTCCGCCCCCAGGAAGCTGAGGGCTCTGCTGAGGATACAGGAAATCATCCTTGCTTTCCAGGATTAGTAGGAAACAGGAGGTGTTCCAGCTGGTGTAGCAAGCTGGCAATGAGGAGGCCGTGCAGAGGAGAAAGTGAGGAAGTTGCATGCTGGAAGGAGTGTCTGGACTTCTCCTGACTCCCGAGGCTGCGAGGGATCAGTGGGGTGGAGGCTTCTACCAGCAGAGGGGCAGCCACAGGAGCAGACATCCAGCAGAATCTGTTCATGATTTTTTTTCTCCCACTTTTTGGCCACCTGCCACACAGCATGCAGGATCTTAGTTCCCCAATCAGGGATTGAACCTGAGTCCCCTGCCGTGGAAGTGTGGAGTCTTATCCACAGGACTGTCAGGAAAATCCCTCATGAAGGGTCTTGAAGGCTGTTTTAAGAAACTGAAATTTTATCATTGTCTACTCATGCGAAAATGAATCCAGAATGGTACTACACAGTTCACATTGGGCCCTGCTCTGAGCCCCGAGCCACCTCATTGAACCAAATAAAATTCCCTGAATGAGAGACTCTTCATTCTGGTCCTGTCGGCCAAGGGAGCTATGGAGGGCTTCTGAGCAGGAAGCCAACATGGGCATGGCAGGCTTTCAGAGGATCATGGGAGCAGCGGAGTAATCTGTCACCACCGTTAAATGACAAGCTCTCGGACATGTCTCACAAGGTGTCAGCCTCTTCCATATGGTACCAGACATTCTGAGGGGCCCGTCTTTACAGAGAGAAGTAAAAGACAGCCCTGCCTTGGATGCTCTTGCTATTGGGAGACAAACAACACACCTGGAAAGATCACTGGGTTTGGGGCTCAGCAAATGGAACTGAGGTTAGCAGAGCGCAGGCAGAAATAGGAGGTGGCGGCTTTTAGGGGCAAGTAGAGAATGAAATCCATTCGGGCTCGCCGATCACTTCCACTTTTTTATTTAAGGAAAATGGGCTTTAGTGATGGAGGTCTGCATCTCCATGAAGCTGGGAAAGATTGAAGGCAAAAGGAGAAGAGAGAGGCAGAGGATGAGATGGTTAGATAGCATCAGTGGACATGAATTTGAGCAAACTCTGGGAGACAATGGAAGACACAGGAGCCTAGCGTGCTGCAGTCCATGGGGTCGCAAAGAGCTGGACACGACTGAGCAACTGAACGACAACAAGGGAA
>SJYV01035481.1:8310-48776 GCA_006410875.1 Neotragus pygmaeus
ATTGTGATCCACACAGTCAAAGGTTTTGGCATAGTCAATAAAGCAGAAATACATTTTTTTCTGGAGCTCTCTTCCTTTTTTCATGATCCAGTGGATGTTGACAATTTGATCTCTGGTTCCTCTGCCCTTTCTAAAACCAGCTTGAAAATTTGGAAGTTCATGGCTCACATATTGCTGAAGCCTGGCTTGGAGAATTTTGAGCATTACTTTACTAGCATGTGAGATGAGTGCAATTGTGTGGTAGTTTGAGCATTCTTTGGCATTGCCTTTCTTTGGGATTGGAATGAAAATTGACCTTTTCCAGTCCTGTGGCCACTGCTGAGTTTTCCAAATTTGCTGGCATATTGAGTGCAGCACTTTCACTGCATCATCTTTCAGGATTTGAAATAGCTCAACTGGAATTCCATCACCTCCACTCGCTTTGTTTGTAGTAATGCTTTCTAAGGCCCACTTGACTTCACATTCCAGAATGTCTGGTTCTAGGTGAGTGATCACACCATAATGATTATCTTGGTCATGAAGATCTTTTTTGTACAGTTCTTCTGTGTATTCTTGCCACCTCTTCTTAATATCTTCTGCTTCTGTTAGATCCCTACCATTTCTGTCCTTTATGGAGCCCATCTTTGTGTGAAATGTTTCCTTCCTATCTCTAATTTTCTTGATGAGACCTCTAGTCTTTCCCATTCTGTTGTTTTCCTCTATTTCTTTGCATTGATCGCTGAGAAAGTCTTTCTTATCTCTCCTTGCTATTCTTTGGAACTCTGCATTCAGATGCTTATAGCTTTCCTTTTCTCCTTTGCTTTTCACTTCTCTTCTTTTCAAAGCTATTTGTAAGGCCACCCCAGACAGACATTTTGGTTTTTTTGCATTGCTTTTTCTTGGGGATGGTCTTGATCCCTGTCTCCTGTAAATATCACAAACCTCCGTCCATAGTTCGTCAGGCACTCTATCAGATCTTCCCTTAAATCTATTTCTCACTTCCACTGTATAAATCATAGGGGTTTTATTTAGGTCATACCTGAATGGTCTAGTTGTTTTCCCCACTTTCTTCAATTTCAGTCTGAATTTGCTAATCAGAAGTTCATGATCTGAGCCACCGTCAGCTCTCAGTCTTGTTTTTGCTGACTGTATAGAGCTTCTCCATCTTTGGCTGCAGAGAATATAATCAATCTGATTTCAGTGTTGACCATCTGGTGATGTCCATGTGTAGAGTCTTCTCTTGTGTTGTTGGAAGAGGGTGTTTGCTATGACCAGTGCGTTCTCTTGGCAAAATTCTACTAACCTTTGTCCTGCTTCATTCGTACTCCAAGGCCAAATTTGCCTTTTATTACAGGTATTTCTTTTGTAGAGTAGGGCCCAGTAAATGGAAGTACAGAATTAGGAGGCCTCTGAAATCCTGTAGTAGTGTGTGACTTTATAAATTAATGAACTAGAATTGTCATCTAATTGCCTTTTCATTTCTGACTTTGTAGCAATAGACTTCTCAAGTTGCTTATCTTCCTTCCATTTCATATCCAACCACTTTCAGGCACTACTTCCACTATCAAGATGAGATTTGGCCTGGAGTATCTGGAGGGCACCATCTAGCATTAGACAGATTGATGTTGTAATCTTACTCTAGCTTTAATTTGTAGTTCTAGGATGAAACTTGAAGTTAAAATTTCATCACAGATCTTCATTTGGGTATTTCAAAACTTTCATGATTTTTTTTTTAAGTTGGGCAATTTGTCTTTATTACTGATCTCTATGTTCTCTTTCCATATTAAGGGAATTTCACTGTGACATATATCACAGTCACTTACTTTCTTTCCTTACAGATTATTTTTTAAATGTCATTTTTATTCTAAAAATTGCAATGTTCTAAAATCTATACTTCTCAATAATTGTATCTCATCTTCTTATAATTATATTTTCCACATAAATTTTATTTACATGGCTGACACAAAATAGATGCTCAAAGATATTTGCTGAATAATGTTTAATGATTCCAATCCCACGTTTAACATATTAACATATTTTCTATTGAATCAGTCTTTGCACTTTTTATTTAGTTCATAATATTATCTGATACTAATTCTAATATCTGACAATTTATTCATTATCTCAATGTTGTTTATGTTTTTATTTCTTTTTTAATTTTTTTAATGAAGGATAATTACTTTACAAAACTTTGTTGTTTTCTATCAAAACTCAACATAAATTACCCATAAATATACATACACCCTCTTCTCACAACACAAGAGAAGACTCTACACATGGACATCACCAGATGGTCAGTACCAAAACCAGATTGATTATATTCTTTGCAGCCAAAGATGGAGAAGCTCTATATAGTCAGCAAAAACAAGACTGGGAGCTGACTGTGGCTCAAATCATGAACTACATATTGGCAAATTCAGACTGAAATTGAAGAAAGTGGAGAAAACCACTACACCATTCAGGTATGACCTAAATCAAATCCCTTATGACTATACAGTGGAAGTGAGAAACAGATTTAAGGGACTAGGTCTGACAGACAGAGTGCCTGATAAACTATGGACTGAGGTTCATAACATTGTACAGGAGACAGGGATCAAAACCATCCCCAAGAAAAAGAAATGCAAGAAAGCAAAATGGCTGTCTGAGGAGGCCTTACAAATAGCTGTGAAAAGAAGGGAAGCAAAAAGCAAAGGAAAAAAGGAAAGATATTCCCATTTGAATGTAGAGTTCCAAAGAATAGCAAGGAGAGATAAGAAAACCTTCCTCAGTGATCAATGCAAAGATATAGAGGAAAACAATAAAATGGGAAAGACTAGAGATCTCTACAAGATAATTAGAGATACCAAGGGAACATTTCATGCAAAGATGGCCTCCAAAAAGGACAGAAATGGTTCCACTGTTTCCCCATCTCTTTCCCATGAAGTGATGGGACCAGATGCCATGATCTTCATTTTCTGAANGACTGCAGAACATCAGGCTGCGCTGTCCTTTACTATCTCCTGGAGATTGCTCAAAATCATGTCCTTTGAGTCGGTGATGCCATCCAACCATCTCATTCTCTGTTGCCCCTTTCTCCTCCTGCCCTCAATCTTTCCAGCATCAGGATGAGTAGGCAGTCTGAATATCTAGCTTAAGGTTCAGGGGAAAAGTATGGCTTCTAATCGTATGGGTTTATATGGACAACAATAAGCTGGTACTCAAAACGTACCAGGGACACGTTAGAAGGACATAGGTTAAAGAACGTAGAATAAAGACAGGCTGCAACGGGGACATCTGGACAGACTGCCAAGCACAACCACATTCATCTCCAAATAGGCAGAACTTGGAAGGCCCAACAAGGCAGCACAATTCAGCACAACAGCCTTGCGTATAGTTAGAATCTAGAGTCAAGAAGAGTGCAGGGTAGACTTTAGTTTCAGAAGGTAGCCTAGTAAGAGCCAGACAGCAACATGGGTTTTAGGGTACTGGGAATGTTTCCAAGAACACAGAAGGAGACAATTACCAGCACCAAGAAGATGGGAGTGGTGAGGGTAGGTCTTGGGAATGTGCTAGGAGGTTGTCAAAAGTGTGAACAAAGTCAAGGTCAGAATCTTCAGGAGGATTGACTTCCAGAGAATCTTAAAGCAAGAGTTTGCATCTTGCAGGTGAATTCTATACTGGCCCCAGGGATTGAGGGCAGTGAGCCTTAAGGGAGAGGTTACATAGCTCCAGGCCTGGCAAGAGGAGGGCCAAAGAGTGTAGGAAGCAGAGAGTTTGCCAGTCTGTTGCCAGGCAATAAACTCAGAAAAACCATTCTCTATAAAGATCAAGTGGGTTAATGTAATATATCGTAATAATCTAGGCTATGAACTAGGCCAGAAATTTAGTTTTATTTGATAGAGCGAGATGATTGACCCTGACAAGAGGGGAGCAGAAGGAAAAACTTTCCCTGACAGAGCTCTCACCTGTGACACATTCTGAGCTGAATATTCTAGAAATGCTATGCTGTTTGTTTTGCATACTTCATTCATCCCCATTATACAGGTAGGAAAACTGAAGCCCAGGAATATTACCCAGTACTAGAGAAAATGCTTTTACCAAAAAGGCATTGGTTTTTTTTTTTATCTTTTTTTTCTTCTCCTTAATAAATGGTACAGTTTTGCTGAACAAAAGTGCTCAGTAATTGGTCATTCAGGGAAATACAGGACGATATAAATAAAGGTGGGTGAAGAGTAAGTTCTTGTATACATGTGTTAGGTACATGTAAAGCAGAACTAAGCAACTGAGGAGACAGCACACTGGCTGGTCATATTCATGAGTCAACTGATGGCCTGTATCTATGACACTTGTTCAGGCAAACAAGGGTCAGCCTGGGCCTATCAGCCTGGGTCTCTGAAGCATTTTCAAGTGGCTATCGCAATGCCTGTAGGAGGTGTGCAAATTATATCCCAGAAGTAACCAACCATGGATTTCTTGTGGTGTTTCCCTGTTTCTGTTTCCAAAGATATGTTTCTCATATGCTTTTCCCTGTTTTTCCCATTATTAAAAATGTTTTGAAAACAGGAAGAGTTACCATGTTTCCTAAGTTATTTGTTTTTCCATCAGTTGCTCTATCACTGTGCATGTAATGGAAACTCAAGCAATGCTTCTGACTTACAAACTCAAATACAAAATTATTAGAGAAAGACCAAGATTCAGACCCAGAAGCTTAGAGACAATGTATATACCCCCATAGACAGATGAGAGCAGGAACTTGTATTCAAGATAAAAATAAGTTAAACACCTAAGCAAGATGTTTTTCCTGCTATTGATATAAGGACATGACTTGTACAGAACAGAAATTGGTCATATATTCTTATCTTACAGGGAAGCAGCACAGTGACCTCATAGCCCTACACTCATCTCCTACATTAATGACTCTATAGCTGTAAACCAGGCTTGACTACCTTCTATAAAGAAGACCTTCTCAATATTTTAGATTTCCTTTCCCACACAAAGATAAGACATCAATCAGAGGTGCTCCATGTATCTTTAGACTGAACTGCTGATGTTCTGGGTGGTAATTTAAATAGAAAACTTTTGTCACTTTAGCAGCAATTGTATAAACATAGTGTTGCCCAGGCAGCAAGTAATTAAATTGATAGGGGAAAGAAACATGACTTGAACTGGATAAAATACAAATACATCAAAATTAAAGTCAGTGTAATGAGCTGAAACCCTGCAAATTTAGACAACAGCACATTAGCCAAAGCACAGAAACCCCTCTCAGGCAATATCAGAGCCGACAGAAAACACAAGGACTTGGAATTCCTGCAGCAAGCAAGGAATTTTACTGATTAGGTACTGCATACACTAAATAGGAGAATAACTTTAGGAACACACCAAAAAGCTAATAAACAACTCAGAGAAACAAAACAGTCAAAATTAGAAATATAACGTGATGATGAAGTGGGTGGAGGAGAACACCTTCAAATAGGAATACAACAAGACAAAGCAAACCTCAGCAGAAAAAAAAAGAGAGAGAGAGCAATTCAAGTCAGAAACTCAGAAAGAAATGCAAGTCAAGGCAGAAAAATAAGATCGAGATAAGAACATATTCAACCTAACCCCAAGTTTTAAATCAGAACAACAAACTCAGCAACAAATCTGCCAAATGCTAATGATTCAAACAAAGAGACAATAATTGAAAGTAAGAAATATACCACATCTCACCCGGTAATGTTCACAATGCCATTTCCCCTCATTATTCTTGACATGGTGACCTTCTCCTGAACAGACACACCAAAAACTCGGTGTAATTAAGGGTGACCAGTGCAGAGAAGGGCTTTTCTTGTCTCTACGGAAAGACTGGCTAGTAAGTCCTCATTTATCTGGCATCATCAGGGTACAAGGCGTTCTGCATACCTAGGCTTTCAGTTCGCAGGAGTTCATTATTTAAAAAAAAAAGATTCTAATTCTTGCCATAAACATTTTGTAAAATGTGTCATGCATTTCCTTGTTTTCTAAAATATGGCAAATATGCTCTAAGCTTTCTATGATTTGACATGTTCATCTGACCAACCATTTTTATACTGTCTTAGACTAGAATGGTATCTTCAGGAAACCTTGAGCCTTAATATCAAAATGTCTCTAGATGTAAGAATTATAAACAATATCTATGTTTTTTGAGGATTTGCTACCATGGAATCAGGTCTTATTTAAACCAAAAACAAAGTAAAACAAAATCATAGAATCTGTCAGCCAGAAAGATCATTAAATGTTATTTTGACCTTAAGCAATATTTGGGCCCCTTCTATCAGCAAAAGCCTTATTAGCTCCCGCCTCCCTAGTCTTGGTGATGTACACTCTCAATCTGCCATGCTCTGCAAATAAGATGTTAGATTTCTCTAAAGTAAGAGAAAATGGGGTACACATGTAGAGAAAAATGAAAGAAACTATAAACAGCAAAAAATAATTGAGGCACGTTACATTCAGTTCATTCAGTTGCTCAGTTATGTCTGACACTTTGTGACCCCACGGACTGCAGCACATCAGGCTTCCACCCATTACCAACTCCTGGAGATTGCACAAACTCATGTCCATCGAGTCGATGATGCCAGTCAGCATCACCAGCATCACATTACATTGGGTAATATTTAAGTTTTAGTAGGTGAGATTCAAACATCTATTTTTGATTACACAATGGCCTTCTTGCCCCAAACCACGTTTTTCAACCATATTCCAACCAACTGTTGTTGAACTTAGTGACTTTTTAAACTGATGGTTTCATTTATTTAATCTTGAAACCATGGGAAACCAAATATCAAGATGAAGAGATATGGTAGAAAAATCACTGGGCTGGAAGTTTTTACTATCACAGGGACTCTACCTCTGATGTAAATAAACCACTGTGAATTTCTTGGCCTCTGTTTNGGTGAGATTCAAACATCTATTTTTGATTACACAATGGCCTTCTTGCCCCAAACCACGTTTTTCAACCATATTCCAACCAACTGTTGTTGAACTTAGTGACTTTTTAAACTGATGGTTTCATTTATTTAATCTTGAAACCATGGGAAACCAAATATCAAGATGAAGAGATATGGTAGAAAAATCACTGGGCTGGAAGTTTTTACTATCACAGGGACTCTACCTCTGATGTAAATAAACCACTGTGAATTTCTTGGCCTCTGTTTCCTCATCTGGCGAAAGAGGCAAGGGACTAGTTGGTCTCTGCCACTTTTAACTGTTTGGTGTCCAGTAGACTTCACCTGAGAGTGGCTTAGGTCTTTCCTCACCATGAAACAGCTGTCAATTCAACGGATTCAAAAAACAAACGTATACACTAATTTTGCAACTTTGGAAATTTACATTAAAAAGTGAGTTTATGATTAACAGATACACTCTACTATATATAAAATAGACACCAAGGAACTACTATATACCACAGGAAACTATACCCGATAACTTGTACTAACAGTTAATGGAAAAGAATCTGAAAAAGCATGTGTGTGTGTGTGTGTGTGTGTATACATATATATATGTGTGTGTGTGTGTGTGTGTGTGTGTGTGTGTGTGCACTGTACACCTGAAACTAATATAACATTGTAAATCAATTATACTTCAATAAAAATAGAAAATATGTTTTGGTGTCCTTTCTCTTGTTAAATTAAAAATACAATACAAGGATTACAGATACTTGTCTATTTTTCAGAAGACTTCCTCTGAGAGACCTGCTAGCTGCTTGTAGACTCACACGCTTAAGGAAAGGAGCTCCTCCATGCATGTGAAACAGTTGTCGAATATCTTCTTTCCCCACATGAGTAGCTGTTGTATGTCAGTTATTAGCCTCAGCATACTTATTGAGTCATCAATCTGATAATAACTATTTTATCCCTTTTAATATAAAAGAAAACTGAGGCCAAGAGATTATGTCTAACAAAGAAAAGTTATTACTTTTAACTAACCTACAAAAAAATTCTGCAAAAAATAATAATGCCATGGGACACTCATATTAAACTTGATCAATGATTATCTTACCAAATTTGGTTAAATAGTTTTACTCAAAGTTGAAAACGTTCTTCCAGGTAGTATTTGTCTAAACTCTGAAGAGAGTTTTCATTTACAAAATTATTGTTTCTAGCAGCCTAGATCCAAAGTCATATAGGAAATGCATTTCACAATCATGTGTTTAGCTGGAATATGTTCTGACTCCATAATCCTTGAAAAAAGTGACTCCATACATGTATGCCAATTACCATCCCAATGCTTATCAACAGCACTGCAGAGAAACAAGTGTGATAATTGTCAGATGTAACTATCTTAGCTATGGACATATGTCACCACAGAGGTAGTTTGCATTAAGAAATATTTAAAATGCTTGGATCTCTTAATGGTCCAAATTATTACTGTGAACTTTCTGAGACACACTGAAGGTCATAGTGTGTGTGTATATGTGTGTATATATATATATTCACGAACAGTGTATTTCAGGAGAAATAAATGGATGAGGGTGAAAAAAGGGAAACATTTAGGCTATAGTTGAATCCTTTACAACGGTATGAGAACTGAAATTCTCCTTTCCTAACATTCGGCCAGTCTTTTCACAGAGTATTTATTGGAGGAGGGAGATTCAGAGAATAGTGCTTCCTTCCAAAGAATCGAGTGGGAGAACAACCTTCTTAGCATCCCGTTAGAAAATGTTTCCTGTGAGTGAGTTTGAAAGGAAAGGTCACACAATATTGAATCATCTGTATGTATCCATTGAGATGTCTATTATTGGATCCACCTCATCTGTTGTGGCCAGCCTTGGCAATGCTTCCTCTTCTTTATCTGATTTGTTTCATGAGAAAGCACTCAGGACAGTGTTACCACCTCTATTGCTGGCATTTATACAGAGACCTTTGAATACCCATCTGTGCTGCCTGCCACTGACAAAATAACAAAGGTGATTCTGGAAAATTACCCAAATGATACATCATTTCTCAATCTAAAACTAAAAGGGGGGAGGCAAACAAAGAATCAGTGAACCTAAAAATCAATGGGTGAAGAGTAACTACCAAATAATTCAAATTAAATGCTGTTGCAGCAAACTGTCAATTACTCTGCCTTCTTTTATTCATTTTGCTTTTCATTGCATGATGATTTCTGTTTCTTTCCTTGGAGCCATTATAGAGCGTCAGCATGGCAGAAGAGTGATTGGGGAAATCTGGCAACCAGATTTGCTATCTATATTGTAAGAAAAAGATGCTGATTCAGAAGTCAGTGTATTTTTAAACTTTCTATAGTTGTCAACCCAAAAGATGTAACTCAGGATGAATAACCTCAGGGACTCTGGAAACTTTGGAGAACTTCCCTGCAACCTAGAATGAGATGAGATGTTTAACGTTGGGGTCCAAGAATTTGAATAGCACACTGGACAGGCTGGTAAATTGACTATCATGAGGAAAATATAGACAGATTTTATTAGAGCAGAGACTTTACAGTAAAACTGATTAAATATCTACCTAAGCCCAGCACTGCCTGTCCTTTTTTATATATTTATTTTATCTTTGAAACAATTGTGATTTAAACATTGCTTTCCTTACCCTTTAAAGATTAAGATACTAAAGCTTCCAGTGTTTAAATCTAAAGGTATAAAGGATGGTTTTGAATCCATGTCTTCTGCTCAAGTCCAGGGATTTCCTTACTCTAAGACAACTAACTATTTAAGCAAATAATATACAGAACTATTTTGATATTATAATTGCAGAGTTACAGTGGCTTTCAAATCACTTAGCAGCACAGACATTGACTAAACCCCATTTGAAACTCCTCTTCCTATCTTTTAAAAATGCACAAACTATATCTTTTCCAGAATCATCTCCTACTATTTTCCCACAGAATGAGCAAACAGACCAGTAAAGGATCAATGCTTTATCCAAAGTGATTGGTTTGCTGTTTCTCAAAACTGCCCTTTGATTTCTCTTCTTGATGCCTTTATTCATGACTATCCCTCTCCCTATAACACCATGCTCAATTCTTTTGTCTCTTTAAAAATTCACCTGTTTATAGATTATGTCATTGTGATCTTCATTCTGAACCCCTCTTTGATCATTTTCATTGCATATAATTTGTTGTTACTAATAACACTTAATTGCTATCATATCTAGATATTTTATACATGAATGTTTTTCATCATCACAATGGCTCTATCAGACAAGCACGGCATTTATCATCATCTACACCATTTTGTACTTGATGGAAATGAAAAGCAGAGAGAAAGAGAGAATTATATGAGGACAGGGACTTAGTGAGATGGTAATGATGGAATTTGAACCCAGAGAGTTCAATCCAGGAATTTGGACCAGAATCTCTAGAAGCCAGCTCTGTAACCACTCTACAAGCCACCTCTCATTCCTTGGACTGTGATAGGACACAATTTTACCTTTGTTTACATATTACTTTCATTATCTTACTTGTCTTTTTAACCCTTAGACCTGAGATGATTGACCTTTCAAATAAAAGAAGAAAAAATCATCCTCTTTCCTCTCATAGTTACAGCATTATGCTTTCTTACAATGATTTATTCAGTTGCTTTATCTTATTTCAAACTCCTTTGTTTAGAGTCAGAAGAAAAAAACAGATATATGTTGTACACATGTGATGTGTATCTTATGAATATTTGTGGTCTCCCAAGGTAAGAGAAACCCAAGTAAGATGGTAGGTTTTGCAAGAGGGCATCAGAGGGCAGACACACTGAANTGTGCTTCCTCCAGCCCAGCATTTCTCACAATGTACTCTGCATATAAGTTAAATAAGCAGGGTGACAATGTACAGCCTTGATGTACTCCTTTCCCAGTTTGGAACCAGTCCATTGTCACAAGTCCACTTCTAACTGTTGCTTCTTGATCTGCATATGGATTTCTCAGAGGCAGGTCAGGTAGTCTGGTATTCCCATCTCTTCAAGAATTTTCCATAGTTTGTTGTGACCCACACACTCAAAGGCTTTGGCATAGGTCAATAAAGCAGAAGTAGAAATAATCTTTTTTAAATCCACATTTCCAAACACCCTTTTTTTCCTTCCCACCACCCTTGTACCTTTTGATCCTCACTACTTTTATGCAAAACAATAATACAATACCCCTGGGGACCAGGCAGTGTTCTAGGTTCTATGGATTCAAAAAATATTTACAGACTGGACATTGTGTAACATACACCCCACACACAAACATGAACTCATTTTAGATGTTAAAGCTGGGAGTACACATGAAGATAATTCATCCAATCCCTATTTTACAGCTGATGATTTGGGCCTCTTACGATTAGCTGTCTAAGATCACTCCTTCAATTAAATGGTGAAACTGTGGTAGTAGTCTCGACAACTTCTGTTGCCTGGTTCAATTCATTTTCTCCTTTTCTCCTAAAGCATGCTGGCTTTCAATGGGAACAAGCTCTTAACAAAGTAGCCAAATGAAAGTGTACAGTGAACAGAAGATTTAAAACATGCTAAGCTACACTATTAAAAAACTAAACTTACTTTGATATTCAAAGATAAAGTTCTAAATCTAAGATATTTACTGTTTAAGCTTTTGTCCTGCTTAATATAAAGATTGTTATTTAAATAGTTTTAAAAATAGGAAATGAAAAACTGATCTCTTTAGTTAGGACCATATATTCTAATACCTAGAAATAATCTATATTTATGAGAATAGAGAGCTTTTGATTGAAACAGTCAAGGAAATCCTTTTTCTAAATTTCATTTATCTATTTGTTCCTTACTCAAACTTTTAATTTTACCAGTAGGTTTACATAGGTAGACATTTGCTACAAAAGAAGAACTGTATTATAATACACTAAATCATGAATGGGATGACACTGATATGTGGTTGCCAGGATTGGAAAGCATACAATAAAGACTGAAATAAAATTAAGTGACAGATCTTGTAAAGTAGGTGAAAGAACACAGTATATTACTGGACATATCAATAGCTTACTGTAGAAATCTCTTAAAAATGGGAACATGGATCCTACAAGAATAGAACTTTATTTAATAGTTTTCACTACTTAATAAAAGAAAACAAATAATTGTTATTTCAAGTGGATTCATTTATTTTTAAAAAAGAAAAATATANCAATAGCTTACTGTAGAACTCTCTTAAAAATGGGAACATGGATCCTACAAGAATAGAACTTTATTTAATAGTTTTCACTACTTAATAAAAGAAAACAAATAATTGTTATTTCAAGTGGATTCATTTATTTTTAAAAAAGAAAAATATATTTAAAATAACAATCTAAATTTGGAGGTTTAATTAATGATCATTTGACATGTGTTTAAAATAACTGTTGTAATGGTCTTCAACTCATTTTTAAAATAATTATTTTGTCCTACAGAATGACTTATGTTTTAAAAACTTTTTATCTTTTTATTTTTGTTACTCAGTAGAATAAAGCTAAACTGGAAAATGCAAAAGGCTTTTAAAAATTCATATTATAGCTATGCTATTGGGCTGACATGTACATACTGCTATATTTAAAATGAATAACCAACAATGACCTACTGTATAGCACAGAGAACTCTGCTCAACATTATAAAACAATCTAAATAGGGAAAGAATTTGAAAAATAATAAATACATGTATGTGCCTAGCTAAATCACTCTGCTGTATATCTGAAACTATCACAACATTGTTAAGCAATTATACTTCAGTATAAAATAAAAAGTTAAAGCAATGAAATTAAAATATTAAGAATAAAACTATGCTATGAGATGTAAATATACTCTATGCAGAGTATGTGACCCTTGATGNGCTGAGCACTGAAGAATTGATGCTTTTGAACTGTGGTGTTGGAGGAGACTCTTTAGAGTCCCTTGGACTGCAAGGAGATCCAACCAGTCCATTCTGAAGGAGATCAACCCTGGGATTTCTTTGGAAGGAATGATGCTGAAGCTGAAACTCCAGTACTTTGGCCACCTCATGAGAAAAGTTGACTCACTGGGAAAGACTCTGATGCTGGGAGGGATTGGGGGCAGGAGGAGAAGGGGACGACCGAGGATGAGATGGCTGGATGGCATCACGGACGATGGACGTGAGTCTGAGTGAACTCTGGGAGATGGTGATGGACAGGGAGGCCTGGCGTGCTGCAATTCATGGGGTCGCAAAGAGTCAGACACAACTGAGCGACTGAACTGAACTGAACATAGCACTGAGGATGAGATGGTTAGATAGCATCAGTGACTCAATGAACTTGAATTTTAGCAAACTCTGGGAGACAGTGGAGGACAGAGGAACTTGACATCTATAGTCGAAGGGGTCACAGAGAGTCTGACACGACTTGGCAGCTGAACAACCTGACAGAGCACTGAGCATTTGACAGATTCTCCAGAGTTTTATGTGCAGTTGGGTTGTTTTGGGAGATGAGGCTCATGAACTGCTGCAGAGCCAGGCTGAAACAAACCATCATGGATGCACCATTCATGGCAAGCCTTACTTTTTATGGCCTCTACCATTTTACTTCTCTCAGTCCCCACCTTTGGTTTGCAAGGTAATCAGATTCATTGTAATATCAGAGATAAAAGGTTGATGATACAGACTACATAGTCAATTTCTTCTGTTCTCACTGAAGAAACTGAAGTAAACATAATTTCCAACATCATTAATGTCAGCGGCCTTACTATAACCCTATAGTGTCTGATGTTGTCCTCTTCTGGGAACATTCATGATGGGACTCCACTTGGAAACCCCCTAGGGATGTTTAGCACTTCAGAGCATCTTTTGCTCTCCCCTTAATGAAAGTCTATTTTCAACTACTTATAATCCAGAAAGAGCAAAATGCCTAATCCATTCAAAAATGTTACAGACTGGTTTTAAAAACTTAGTGCATTTTCTCTCCCAGTGGGCCAAGAATTCAATTTTAATGTGAGAAACATATCTTCATCCTCTAATTCCCAAAACATGTATATCTGGAATTATGCTAAATGCAACATTAAGATAAATGCAATGGTGATGGTAGGGAGGTGAAAAAGAGTTCCAAGGTTAAAGCAGTGTAGAAAATACTCATTCTTTTATATTCACAGTCACTATCTACTTGCATATTAAATAACCTAAGAAATCATGCAACAGCATTAACAAAAGTGACGATAACAACATATATCAGGCTAACGATACACACAATGTTTTCTAAATCTATTTCAACACATTAGATCTATTCTGCATTCAGACCACTGTCCCATTAGAACAGCAGTTTGGGAAGAACCAAATTGGCTCTATTGGTTATATAGCTGTGTCAACAGAACCATGATTTGCAAACTACTCAAATCATGCCTAACTGGGAAGGCTCAAAGTCTACCTACTTATAGGTGTAGCTGAACTTGGGGAATCGACATGAAAAAGACACAGACAGTAGTCATCAGAAATGGGATTTGTGACAGGACTCAAAATAGAGAAACTATATTAACCAAAAGGGTTTTTAAGGCTCAGGAAACCAAAATATAGAGAGCATGGTTCCTCGATTGTGACTGTGGACTGATGACCCATTCCCCCCAGCTCAGGAATCAGAATTGGAAGGAGGAGAAAGACTGGCCTTAGGCATAAAAATTCAAGGCTATATTAAACATAAGCCTTTTTCCTAGGACTCAGGTATGGAAATGTAGGACAATATTTATTCCTATCTAATGCTCTAGAAACTCATTATGTCATTAACTTAAAGTGGAATTAAATTAGCACATAGCTCTATTTTTTCACATCTTAGAAAAAAATAAAAAGCTCTTCCTTTCAGGGTTTTATGTTGATTTTCATGTTATTGCTTAAAATATGAATGATTATCATGTACATATCTGTCTAATTCTGAATGATGATAATCAGAAAATCGCTTTTCCTTTTTCAGTAAACTCACTGATAGTTTAATTCCTTTTTTCTTCTCCTTTTCACAGATTTGTGGATTTATGGGACACTGAATATTATGATTGATTACAATATTTGTATTATAATGAATCAGATGATTGGATCTATCATGCTGCTTATAGGATATCTGCTCTGCATTGCATCCTGTCTTGCACTATGAGCACTAGTGGAGAGTTGTTTTGACTCAGGCTATAAGTAATTAAAAGCAAAATTGCTTTCTGTGCTTTGTAACAACTTTTTGAGACTCAAATTATAATACTTAAAATATAGAGAGCTATTCATTTATAAACTAAAACAAAATATGTAGAACATAAAAGTTTCAAAAATCCTTCCCATATTTTCCTATCTTTTATTTTTAAAATGAAGGGGAATTATACATACTCTTTGATGCAGGAGTCATTTCACATGCAAAAATCTTTAAAATGTATTCCAATAGACATAAGCAAAAGAAATGGAGAGGAGAGGGAGGCAAATTTAGGAAACCATATCAGTTAATTAATATGGAGAAGCAATGTCTCAGGGAGGGCAAGAAATATTCACTTTAAAGAAATAAAACAGAAAATCCTGAAATTCCAATTGAGTCAACTCTATTAGATAAAAGGATTCCATGGCAACTTGTATTTAAAGCTTATAACTATGATGC
This sequence comes from Neotragus pygmaeus, assembly GCA_006410875.1. Classification (NCBI taxonomy): domain Eukaryota; kingdom Metazoa; phylum Chordata; class Mammalia; order Artiodactyla; family Bovidae; genus Neotragus; species Neotragus pygmaeus. The sequence continues at coordinate 23,776 of SJYV01035481.1, forward strand.
AGTTGGGTTCCAAGAAACTAGTTTTGTCAAATCGATTCAAAGTTTATCTTTGAAGGAAAAATTTTTTTTAATTTAGATAAACATTGTCCACCTAATAAACATGTTTTGTATACTGTACTTCTTTTATCAGCATTGAATGAAATTCAGTGCATTTGTGGCTGAGATATGACATTTTGTCTGTTAAATGAATTCCATTGCCTTCAGAAACAGTTACAAACCACTGCTTGACTTGACAGTAATTAAACACTGAATCTGTAAAAATTCTGAAAGAGGGGTGTCAAGAGTGAAGTAAGTCAGACAGAGAAAGACAAGTATCATAGGAAAGTGCTCTATGCGGAATCTAAAAAAATGGTATAAATGAACCTATTTACCAAACAGAGTCACAGATGGAGAAGACAAATTTATGGTTACAAAAGGAGAAAAGGCAGGCAGAGGGATAAACTGGGATGTTGGGATTGATATACAACACACTACTATATATAGAAATAGATAACTAACAAGGACCTATTATATAGCACAAGGAACTCTACCAATATTCTAGAATACCTATATGCGAAAAGAACCTAAAAATTGGANTTCCCACAGCCAGCCACTGCCTGCTCCTTTCTGGACAGTAATCCTACCAGCTAGGAATGTTTGGACATGGCTGGATCAGGGAAGAGTAACCTCACACCAGGGGCTGGGCCAGAGTGCGCCTCTGAGAAGACCAGCGCTCTGATTTCTGTCATCACACTGGGGCCTGCCCCTGCAGGGCTTGCAGACACCCATGTATGTATAGCTGATTCACTTTGCTATACACCTGAAATTAACACAACATTGTAAATCAACTATACTCTAGTAATTTTTTTAAAAATGAAAGCCGGTACACTGGGACAGCCCAGAAGGATGGGATGGGGAAGGAGGTGGAAGGGCGGTTCAGGACAGGGGAGACACATGTACACCTTTGACTGACTCATGTCAATGCATGGCAAAAACTACCACAATATTGCAAAGTAATTAGCCTCCAATTAAAATAAATAAATTTAAAAAAAATTTTTAATGAATGGATGGCAAGTAAAGAGCTTTCCTAAGTGAGGTGGTGATTAAGGGTGATCACAGCCCAACAGCACATAGGTATACAACTTTAAATTATTTAGTTTATCTACGGTTCTCTGGCCAGCAAGAGCTGTATTCTCAAAACTGTGGGTCATTCCATAGTCATCAGGATAGCTGTATCTGATTAAAAGAGAGATGGAGTACTAAGAAGATGAAAATAGTAGATGTATACCATTGCCATAGTGTTACATAATAGAGGTGTGAATATGTACATTGGAGCCTGAGATTTAAGCAACTCCCTCTAAAATATACCACCTGTAGGACTTTGGGCGTTACTTATCTTCTCTAAGTATCTTAGAGAAGTTCTCTTAGTTACTTATCTTCTTTAAACCTATTTTACAGATTTGAAGAGGGGATAAAATCAACAAATGCCAGTGAACCACATAGAAAATTGCTGGGAAGGAAACTAAGCTATTACTTTTACCATAAGATTTCAATGATCAAGAAACTGTAGTCTATGTCCAGTGATTTGCTGCCATATTAACTCAACCCTTTTCTCTATACATATTTAATTTCACTCTTACTAAGCTTTCTGATCTCAATTACAATAGACCTATGCTGACCCAACTGGAGAAGGCAATGGCAACTCACTCCAGTACTCTTGCCTGGAAAATTCCATGGACGGTGGAGCCTGGTAGGCTGCAGTCCATGGGGTTGTGAAGAGTCAGACATGACTGAGTGACTTCACTTTCACTTTTCACTTTCACGCATTGGAGAAGGAAATGGCAACCCACTTCAGTGTTCTTGTCTGGAGAATCCCAGGGATGGCAGAGCCTGGTGGGCTGCCATCTATGGGGTCGCACAGAGTTGGACACGACTAAAGCAACTTAGCAGCAGCAGCAGCATGCTGACCCAACAGTCACCTATGATCATCATCAACAAAAACATCATAGATGTTAGAGCTAAAGGGAAATCCTAGTGATTATTTAACTATAACTCTTACATTGGACAGTTGAAAATGCACCAAAAGGGAAAAGGACTACTGTCAATGAATGACTTTTTCACTGGGCTTTCACACATATGAAAAGAATTGAACAAGACTGGCACATATTCAGTGAAAGACTAATTGATCTTTTATGGAGATTAAATCATATGTATATCTCAATATGTTAAACTTTATCAATATAAGCATAATGCAAAGCATAAAAATAAAGTAAATTACTAGAATTTTTGCTTGTTGGGATTCAGCATTTACAGTCCAAAATTGATCTTAAATTTTGAACAATGAGTTTCTATCAAAGCTATTAATGGTTAGCCTTTTGGATATACATGAAAAAAAAATGTCCACAAAGTCCAACATTCTATGCCTTTAAGGGGTCATCATGCTAAAACAGCTGTGATGACAACTGTGTATCTTTGATTTGTATCAAATGATGCTCTTACATATTAGTACAATCACAAAGTTACATAGAAGAACATTGAACAATAGATCAAGTTGGTGATTTTGGTTGTTGCACACATAAATAAATGTATTAAAATCAGCAGGAGTTGATAAGAAATCCACTATCTACATGCTATTAAGGTCTCAATTGAACCCAAGCATTCTGAGGGAAACAAGACATCTATGCTATCTCTACAAATGTAACAAATCTCATGCTAAGACTAATTGTCCAATTAATTATGTTGCATTCTGAAGGATCAATTTTAGGTAGAAATACACAGCATCTCTGATTGAATATTAATGATTAGAATCTTGGATGAGTTATTCAGTTGCTTTAGTTATCATACTATGCTGCACTATGTTTGCAAATTCATAATTTTCTAGTAAATCAGTTAAAGGCGGGGAATTTGAGGGAGGTGTTTTCTTTCTCTTTTTGCTTAGGTTATCTCTTCCTACACAAGATTAATTCTTTACTTTCTCATCAGTTATGCAGAGCAGTTGTTAAGGGTTGAATTATATCCTCCCCCCAAATTAATATTTTGAAGTCTAACCCGTAGTGTAACTTCAGAATATGGCCTTATTTGGAAATAAAGTCTTTACAGATATAATTATTTAAGATGAGCACATCCTGGAGTAGGATGGGTTCCTACTCCAATATGACAGGTGTCTCCTTATACAAAGAAGGCCAGGTGGAAAAACAAACAAGCACATAGGAAGAACATCACCCAGAGATGAAGCCATTAGCCAGGGCAATACATCAGAAGCCACAAGATGCTAAGGCTTGCCAGCCAACTACCAGAAGTTGCGGAGGGGTCTGGAAAGATTTTTCCCTCACAGCCTTCAGAGGAAACCACTATCATGATCTTAGACTTCCAGCATCATGATTTCGGACTTTTAACCGCCAGAACTGTGAGACAATAAATTTCTGTTGTTCAAGCCATCCAGTTTGTAGTTCTTTGTTATGAGAGTGCTAGCAAACTATTACAGGAATAGTTACAAGAATAAACACTAAGCTGCATCAAGTATTGCCACAAGTGCTGTAATATATAACAACATATTTTACACAACTATTTTTTAATTTAGAAGGTTAACAGTTTTGAGATACTGTATGTACATCATATAGCATGTGATATACACGTGTATCATGTATACATATGCATATCATGTGTATATGTACACATGTGTGTATATCACATGCTATGCAGTATATATATACATATATATAGCACAAAGTTTAAAAAGACAAGGGATTAGTCAATGCAGAATCATGCCAGACTCAAACGATTATATGATCATATAATTTACTTTGAACATATCTATAGGATGAGTGATCTGGTTGAGAAGTGAGAGAAAACTAGACTTGAGAAAATTAATGTATAAAAACTTTATAATTGACAATTTTGACTTCTTAAAATTGCTGACTCTATTTTTACAAAACTCTTTGTTAGCATGTAAGATATGTTTCTTTAAACTGGGAAATTATGACTATTTGGGGATATGAGATGATCAGACTATTAATTCAAATTTAAATAATAAGTGACTATTTTGCCCTATTTATTTTACATACAGCATTTTATTCATGGTAAGAAATTATATGTTTATAGAATCAAATGGCAATCAGTTTACTGGAGCAATCTGTTTTAATCAGGCAACGTTCTCACACATGGACAAATTCTACTAATGCGGTTGCTTTACATCAATTAAAGATAAGACATTTTGGACTTGAAAAAAGATGAATGCTTTAATGCAACTGGGCAGTCAAATCCACTGATAAAACATTTATGAAATCCTTATATAGGTTCATCCTAGTTTCCTTTAAATAATTTCCCAAAAGAAACTTTTTGTGTGTGATGTAGAAAAAATGTGATTGTATCAGAATCAGACTGTTATACACAAATCATATGAAAAATCTAATCATATATTATTACCAGACTATAAATTTTTTGAAAGCTGATATTACTAATCTCTGTATCCTGGTAATGGCTTATACTTAGTAGACTTCACAATGGATAGTGGCTACAGTGGACCGATCAATATTTTGTATTGCTCAAAAATGCAGTATTCAGTTGAATAGAGGCAAAAAGTAAAAATAAAAAAACAGTTCTGGCTCAGCATCTGAAAAATCTCCAGAACTAAAACAAAAATCCACTATCTTTGTTTTAAGTTAAAGAACCACCACTGTTATATAGTCAGTGCAGCTACTGCTCCAACTATAGCCCTTTTTCATGGGTGATGAGCTTCAATTAATTTTATCATGTGCTTCCCTGAGGCCACAGGGAGAAGATCTCACCACATTTTTTTTTTATTTTTCCTGGCATTTTCTAGCACACCAAGTCCTCTCTCTTGGCTCATCCTTTGATATTTATTGACCTTTTTATTGACTTCTACCTGATCACTTGATGGACTTTTAATTTTTATTTGACTGTTGTAACAATAACATGTAGATGTTATATAACCTTATTCTGTCCCTGTTTGTGACTCAGGGCAGAATACCTTTCTGTGATGAAAGGAATGGGCATAGCGTCAGTGTAGCTGTGAGCCCAGAAAAATTTCATATAGATAATGCAAGACTGGGATGGCAAAAGGAGAAAAGAGGCGGGATACCAAAACAGTTGATGAGTTTTTTCAATATAATTAAACTTTAAACATTATATATATGGATATATACTATAAAAATATAAATATTTTGAATGAATATTTCTTCCTCTTGCTAAGCCAAACCTACAGCCTCCATATCACTCCATCACCTTAATACAAAGTATAGCCCTCTTCATCAGAGGTACTGTTCCTATGTTTGCTCCATCTTATTATCTATAATATTCTTTTATTATTTACATATCCTCTAATTCTGGGTTAATCTCCCTCTTTATTCCTTCTTCATCTTCTCAGCCTCAGTATTTCCTTTAATCAGCAATTGCTAAGGACTATCAGCCAAGGTCAGGAAGCAAGGGTGAGAATTCCATCTTCCCTGTTCTGTCCATTTTTGCTTAGATCAGACTCTCAATGTGCCTGAAATTGTTCCCAGGAGTTTACACTTGCCCATGTCACCACTTTGGAACAAAATTCATCTCCCATACCCCAGACACAGGCTTTTAAAAAATCTTGAAGTTATAATGGACCCTTGAGTCACAGCTGACTCAAGGTGTTGAATTATTTCCCCTTCTATAGGAAAAAAAAAAAGATAAAAAATTCATTTTCTTTCCTTCTAGTCCTTGGACCACATGCCTATGTATTGCTGTTAACTTACAGATTGTTCAATATGCTTGATGATAACACTAATCACAGTTAGTGTTTTATCACCTGGAAAATAGACAAAGCAAGATCCTGACTTAGAATAGACAATAGTGTTGATGTTTATTTAGACTTCCTAAAATGTACTTCTAAATAGATTCAGCTCAGTGACTTCAAAACCTATCAGCCAGATTTTTGATAATATAATCCTGCTGTTCAGTACTTTTCTTGAGTTCTAATTTACATGAGCATTGATCTGATTGCATGTTTTACCTTAAAAAGCTCTGCAGAGTCATATCCTATCTCTTTACTATTCCCAACTTTTGGAAACATACACACAAAATTAATTAGAAGGTAATTAACACACTATGAAAAATTCAACCAGATTCCTTCAAATAAGGGCTGCTTTAAATGTATTTGAAGTAACACAGGAAGGTTATCCTAACCTGCATCAAATGTGATCAAAGACAATTTGAATTTAAGATGAGGTTTAAAAATGATCATTTCTTTTAATATAAATGTATTTATTTTAATTGGAGGTTAATTACTTTACAATATTGTATTGGTTTTGCCATACATCAACATGAATCTGTCACAGGTATACACGTGTTCATTTTAAAATAAGCTTTAGGAAGATAAATTTTTCATTTTGGTGAATCAACAAATAAGTAACATGGATTCCTGTTCACCTGCTGAACCCCATTAGAATGCAGCCCCCATGAAGGCAGAGATTTTGTTTCCATTGCTCCACAGAGTCATGCACATAGAAGATGCTCAATAAATGTTCTGAATAAAGTTGAGTGATTTATGTGAAATATTTATATAGAGTATGTACCTCCTCAGCTTCTTAAAGTCCTGGATTATGCCTTGTTTGCTTAGGCATCTTTATGCTCTAACACAGTGCCTGGTACTTTGCTGCTGTTCAGTAAATATTTGTTGTTTTTGTTTTTTTTTTTAAAGAATGAAACTTTCACTTTCCCACATGGGTGGATCTAGTCCAAAACCCCCCACAGAGATGTGATTTGATTTCATGTGTTCCCTTCTGTAATTATACCTAGAAGGCTTCTAAGTGAACATGCAGTCCGGGGGAGGGCAAGAGGAGCCCAGAAACAGGCTGCTGCTTCTGACATACCGTCAAAGTGACATCTGTCAGGTCAGCCTACTGTCCAGATCAGGGGCCTGAGGGAAGGGACACATTCGACAGGTACATTACAGCTGAAGGGAGGCAGGCAGCTGCCCCAAGGTGATCAGACTGAAAAGAGGGCCTTGGGGGAAAGCCTCCGGAAGATGCACCAGCAGCCGTGGGCAGACACGATGCCTGTAGGCCCCCGAGAGAGAGGGCACTCAGGCTGTAACGCTGCCAAAGGCAGAGGGCAGACTTCGAGTTTTTCCTGGGATCACTCTGCTTCCACTGCAGACATTTCATTAGGAGGGCTAACTTCTTTGCATTTTAAACATTGGCAACACATTAAAAAAATAAAAAAATAAAAAACCTGGGGGGTGGGTGGCTGGGCAGAGATCCCATTTTCTCAAATTACAGTTGTCATTATCTATCAGTCTTCATAATTCGTCAAATACATTCTATTACTTGGTGTGCTGGAAAAGGGAGGTGTGGGGCATGTGATGCAACTCCCTGCAACTAATTAAGGTACCATTTTGAGCTGCAATATACACACATTAATCTCAGAAGGAAACAAAAACTCTCAACATTATGCACAGGGAGCCATTAAGCTTCCTGTACGCCTCTTGAGAAACCTATATGCAGGTTAGGAAGCAACAGTTAGAGCAGGACACAGAACAACAGACTGGTTCCAAATAGGAAAAGGAGTACGTCAAGGCTGTATATTGTCACCCTGCTTATTTAACTTCTGTACAGAGTACATCATGAGAAATGCTGGGCTGTAAGAAGCACAAGCTGGAATCAAGATTGCTGGGAGAAATATCAATAGCCTCAGAAATGCAGATGACACCACCCTTATGGCAGAAAGTGAAGAGGAACTAAAAAGCCTCTTGATGAAAGTTAAGATAAAGTGTCAGACTTTATTTTGGGGGCTCCAAAATCACTGCAGATGGTTATTGCAGCCATGAAATTAAAAGACACTTACTGCTTGGAAGGAAAGTTATGACCAACCTAGACAGCATATTAAAAAGCCGAGATATTACTTTGCCAACAAAGGTCCGTCTAGTCAAGGCTATGGTTTTTCCAGTGGTTATGAATGGATTTGAGAGTTGGACTGTGAAGAAAGCTGAGTGCTGAAGAATTGATACTCTTGTACTGTGGTGCTGGAGAAGACTCTTGCGAGTCCCTTGGATTACAAGGAGATCCAACCAGTCCATCATAAAGGAGGCCAGTCTTGGGTGTTCGTTGGAAGGACTGATGCTGAGGCAGAAACTCCAATACTTTGGCCACCTCATGCAAAAAGTTGACTCATTGGAAAAGACCCTGATGCTGGGAGGGATTGGAGACAGGAGGACAAGGGGACAACAGAGGATGAGATGGTTGGTTGGCATCACCAACTCGATGTACATGAGTTTGGGTGAACTCTGGGAGTTGGTGATGGACAGGGAGGCCTGGTGTGCTGCAGTTCATGGGGTCATAAAGAGTTGGACACAACTGAGCAACTGAACTGAACTGAACTGATGCTTCTAGTAAATACCCCTGCTGTAGCCTTCCTGCAGGAATGCTGCTGGGGGTACCCCAAACTCTGTTGGTGAGGATGGTACTCTACTGAACACCTAAGGAATTCACAGAGGCTGGAATTTTCCCCAAAACTCCATTCCTTTGCAACCCCTGCCATGTATACCGAGAGTCTTTCAGTATAGTCTGCCTCACAGATGACTTCTCTGTGAAGTTCTCAGCAGCCAATCAAATGGTCTTCCTTTGGTAAAGTTTGTTAGCTACCTCCCATGGCTGAAAAAAACAATTCTTCTTATACAAAGTACTGTAATGGTCTGCAAGTCTATCTCCCCTACTGGAATTTTAGTTCCTTGTATTTATGGGGTCTCAGACTCTGACATACAATGTTCTTTACATTGTATATACAGATTATATATGTTATATACATATAGTATGTTATATAATAGTTACATCATTAAAGAATACATCAAGATTATTATATGCAATCCTATCAACTACAAACTGGCACTTGCCAAGGGCGTTTTCCATCTGCTTCTGTGGAGATTGAACCCTGTTCTGCTGCAGCTGTTGACCTTCAACACACCCAGAAGGGAGTTCAGGATGGAGAATAAGGTGTTTTGTGCTTCAGGGAAACTGGTGGAACAGGTCTTCAGATAGATATTTTCAGAAACTGATTTCATGATCCCAATCCTTGCATCTCCTCATATCTAGAAAAGTATTAAATCCCTAGCAGGAAACTTTTGTAAAATAAGTGCTTGATTGTGCCTTCACCAAAATCATATGTTTTGACATTTCCCCATTACATTTTTGGAGCAGTTTCTCAGAGCTCTCTGAGGTGCTATCTCCTGGGCTGCAGTCCTCATTTTACCCCCAAATAAAACTTAACTCACAACTCTCATGTTGTGCATCTTTTTCTTAGTCGACAGTACCATCAATCTCTTGTTCACACCTCATAGTATCCTGAAGATATTTATTCACCCATTTCTTCATTCACTCACTCACCACAAAGTTAATCAATACCTACAGCAGGCTAGTAAATTTTAAATGCTAAAACAGACACTGGCTTTGTCCTCAGGNCTCTGGGAGTTGGTGATGGACAGGGAGGCCTGGTGTGCTGCAGTTCATGGGGTCATAAAGAGTTGGACACAACTGAGCAACTGAACTGAACTGAACTGATGCTTCTAGTAAATACCCCTGCTGTAGCCTTCCTGCAGGAATGCTGCTGGGGGTACCCCAAACTCTGTTGGTGAGGATGGTACTCTACTGAACACCTAAGGAATTCACAGAGGCTGGAATTTTCCCCAAAACTCCATTCCTTTGCAACCCCTGCCATGTATACCGAGAGTCTTTCAGTATAGTCTGCCTCACAGATGACTTCTCTGTGAAGTTCTCAGCAGCCAATCAAATGGTCTTCCTTTGGTAAAGTTTGTTAGCTACCTCCCATGGCTGAAAAAAACAATTCTTCTTATACAAAGTACTGTAATGGTCTGCAAGTCTATCTCCCCTACTGGAATTTTAGTTCCTTGTATTTATGGGGTCTCAGACTCTGACATACAATGTTCTTTACATTGTATATACAGATTATATATGTTATATACATATAGTATGTTATATAATAGTTACATCATTAAAGAATACATCAAGATTATTATATGCAATCCTATCAACTACAAACTGGCACTTGCCAAGGGCGTTTTCCATCTGCTTCTGTGGAGATTGAACCCTGTTCTGCTGCAGCTGTTGACCTTCAACACACCCAGAAGGGAGTTCAGGATGGAGAATAAGGTGTTTTGTGCTTCAGGGAAACTGGTGGAACAGGTCTTCAGATAGATATTTTCAGAAACTGATTTCATGATCCCAATCCTTGCATCTCCTCATATCTAGAAAAGTATTAAATCCCTAGCAGGAAACTTTTGTAAAATAAGTGCTTGATTGTGCCTTCACCAAAATCATATGTTTTGACATTTCCCCATTACATTTTTGGAGCAGTTTCTCAGAGCTCTCTGAGGTGCTATCTCCTGGGCTGCAGTCCTCATTTTACCCCCAAATAAAACTTAACTCACAACTCTCATGTTGTGCATCTTTTTCTTAGTCGACAGTACCATCAATCTCTTGTTCACACCTCATAGTATCCTGAAGATATTTATTCACCCATTTCTTCATTCACTCACTCACCACAAAGTTAATCAATACCTACAGCAGGCTAGTAAATTTTAAATGCTAAAACAGACACTGGCTTTGTCCTCAGGGGTCTGAAATCAGAAACTCTAAAAAAACAAAAACAAAGGTTTGGTTGAAATGAAAATAGAAACAAATTATCATATTAAGATAGCCACAACAACAAAAACAATATATATTTTCTCCCACTCAAAATGCTAAGTACAGCTTATAATTTATTTCTTTGAACAGGTCAAGGGACTTTGAGATCTATTTTCTCATTTGATTCTCATTTAAGTCTGGAAGAAACTAGGAGATATTATGAATTTCATTCTACAAATAAGGGGTGTGACATTCATAAAAGATGAAATGGAAATATCTCCACTAGTAGGTAATGTAGAGCAAGGTCTCACCATCTCAAACTGCCTTCAAAGACTATATTAGGTTTGGCAATCATTTGTCAAAACTTAATACCAAGTGTTGAATTTATTCCACAGTTGTAAACAGGAGACAAATAATAGATATAGATAATATAGGTATAAGTTCAATCATATTTCTTGTCCCTTTTATGTAAACAAAATTGCTAATTGGTCTATATATTGCTCAATTCTCTTCTTCTAATAAATATGGAGAGAAAAGGATTTTCATGGGACATATTTGGCACCTTAAAAGCCAAAAAAAAACAAAAATAAAAAAACTCAACTGTGTCAATAATAACTTGCTATAACAAAAATCTTATTTTAAATGAAAAAGTATCAAGATTTGATGGGAAACATATTGACAGAATATGAAGAATGGTCTTCTGGTCCTACTTGTCTGGTCCCAGACCATTTGCTAGTTTTGTCTAATCTGCGAGGTGGGGAGGTAGGTGGGAGAACAATGATATTTATCTCTCTGAAATTCAATTTTCTCAGCTAAAAACCTAGTTGATACTCCCCCTGATAATTTCCTGATTGTTGAGAGATCAGTAAAATGACACATATGGAAAGTACTTTAAAATATTTTATATTATATGCAAATATAAGCTGTTTTATGAACCTTCATCAGATCTGATTTGTTTTCCCTCTCACATGCCTATGCCAATTCTAACTTGATTTAGTCTCCGCACCTTAATTACACTCAGAAACATAAAATTTTAAATATTTAAATCTCACCTAATTTAATCTAATATTTAACCTGCATTTCCCCCCTTGAGTTTTAAACCCATTACTTCTTGAAGTGTCTTTGTTGACTAATGAGAAAAATTGGTCCCTCTCCTCTCTATAACACCTCTTTATGCATCTGTAAACAGTTTCCATGTGTCCCCTCTGTCTTCCTCCTTAAAATTGAACATCCTCAGGTCTCTCAGCCTTTTCTTAGAGGCCCCATTTTCAAATCCCTTCATCACTTTTTGTTGCTCTTTGAAACCTCTGGCAAATGTGTCTATGTTTTTAAAAGTGTGCTATCCAAATGGAACACGGTATTCCTCTCAAGGGCTAAGGATTGCCAAGTGGAGCCCAATAATCACCTTATTTATTTTATCCCAGGCAATTCTGCTAATACAACACAGAGTAGCAATTGCTTCTTTTTCTTATTTTTCATAACAGCATCACACTTTTTACTTTTTCTAAGATGTTAAATAGTGTAAATTAGAACTCCTGAGGGCAAGAATTATTAAAATTAACTTACTGATCTTTCTTTTAGTCACATTACCTAGGGCAGCATTTCATAAATATTAGGTACTTAATAAACATAGAGTGGGCCAATAAACAATACTTTTATCTACAAATGGTAATACTTAAACAGGTTTTGATTTGATGAAAAATATGATCTTTTCATTTCTGAAACATACTGAAGGGTAGAAAACATGCAGTTGACTCCTATGGGATTACTTATCACGATTAGATTAAAATGGGTTAAAAAAGATTTTACTGCATTTTATTTACATAAAGCATCTCTTCACTTACATGAAATTTTCTGGGAAGTCCACCAGAAAACCAGAAACACAAACCATGAAACTAATGACCAATTAACTTAAAATCAATTACTGTATGTAATATGATAGAAGACCTTACAGGATTTAACTGTACTGTCAAACTTGCTTAATATTTGATTTCACAGGACCAAATCTAGAGAAAATATCAAAGGATTTGGCAAGGTCAGTGACTAACATACAGAAAGCCTTCATCTTCTATTGTATGTGCTACTGTTTTGACTGTCAAAAATACAAGCCAGGAAACAAGTCTCTATCAAGACTTTCTTTGGGGAGAACTAGTGAATGAGAGAAAAAAACAAAAACAAAATGTAATCTCACACAGATGAGTTTGGATTTAAAGGAATCTGGGGTAGCGATGATACCCTTTATCCTCTAAGTATTATGAACATTTTATCTGATCAGACTGGCTAAGAATCTGTTACCACAATGTTGCACAGTGAGAAAATATCAAGTGCATCAGTAACAATGTAGCTAATCTCCCTTAGCTATTCAGATGAGAAATGACCTATAGTTTAAATACAGCCCTTTCAGTGGAGAAGAAAGAGCAAGGGATTCTTATAGAATGAGAACCATTGCAGAATAAATGATGTCTCCTGGACTGTAGATTTTTTTAATGGTTGACAAACATATCTTTGGTATGGATTTTCATTGAAGATATATAGAGCCAAACTAATTCAAACACCTTTCATGAAACTTAAAGACTCTCACTGGCAAAAACAAATACATATCTTTTGAAAATTTCCTAAGCAATTATGATTGTTTAGTTATCAAGTATGTTTTGGAAAGTTACATTATACTACAAATATCAGGAAGGGCCTAAGAGTTATAAAATACATTAAAAAACAATTTAGTTAGGTAGCAAGGCATAGAAATATAAAAACCATAAACTCCAACCAAAAGTTTCAGTTTTTAAGCCTAGCAACATTTTATACTGATAACTGTTAGTATATGAAATTTACTGGATTTTCAGGCAGTTTCTTCTCCTACATATCTGGCTAATCTTTCTTGGTTATCCATCCCTGAATGCCTTTTCACTCCCCTCAAGGTTTATCCTTGACCCTGAGTCATTTAACATATTTTCATGGCTCTAACTTCCATCTACATGTTGATGGCTTCTTTTTAAGAATCTCTGGTTGCATTTTCAAACTCAAGCTCTCTTGAAAAAAGAAAGTTATTATCCAGAGATAATGGTATGTTCTAAATTCAAGTCTAGGAACAAAGCCCAGCCTAGGGAAAATCCTTGGACATAGAGAGAGTGGGAAAGCCTTCAGGAATTTCTCCTCTTCTCTCTCTGATGCTTTCTGTTCATATGCTTTAATTCTGTCTCTCTTATTTCCCCATCTCTGCAGCAGTACATCTCTCTGCTTCTCAATTAATTTACATGTTTCAATTAATTTTTAAGTTTTATTCAAAAGATAAGAAAGGCTGACCTCTGAATTTCAATTTCAAATTTCTATGAGACCTGGATCAGTCCTGCTTGGGTCAAACATTCTTTCTTGTCCTAACTAAATGAACTGATCAGTGGAGTAAGGGTCTGTGATTCAAAGAATGTGACCACAGACATTTTAAGGTCAATCCGTTCCCTCCCCCCTTTTATTTTTACTTTAACTGATATTAACATCTATTATTTTTTATGTTGGAGAATAGTTGATTAACAAGGTTATGTTAATAATAGTTTCACAAGTACAACAGTGTGTTTCCGTTTTTCATTTATCTATTCTCTTTCAGATTCTTTTTCCATTAAGGATGTTGCATAATACTGAGCAGAGATCCCTATGCTACACAGTAGGTCCTTGCTAGTTATATATCCTAAATATAGCAGTATATGTATACATGTCAATCCCAGCTTCCCAATTTAGCCTTCCTCCCAACCCTTCACCCCTGGTAACAGTAAATTCCTTCTCTGAGTCTATAAGTCTGTTTCTGCTTTGTAAGTAAGTTCATTTGTATCATTTTTCTTTTTCTGGCTTCCACACCTAAATAATAAATACAATATTCTTGTTTTTCTGTCTGACTTCACTTAGTATGACAATCTCTAGTTCATCTAAGTTGCTGAAAATGGCATTATTTCATTATTTTTAATGGTTGAGTAATATTTCATTAACACACACGCAGACACACACACATACCCCCCGCCCTCCACATCTTCTTTACTCATTCATCTGTTGATAGACATATAAGTTGTTTTCCTATCTCAGGTACTGTAAACAGAGCTGGCTAATTTCTAGTCCACTATTTGAGGAATTTTAAATTATTGCTACTGATTGGTTTTGGCTATTGCACTATTAGGCAGGGGGGGGNCTCATTCATCTGTTGATAGACATATAAGTTGTTTTCCTATCTCAGGTACTGTAAACAGAGCTGGCTAATTTCTAGTCCACTATTTGAGGAATTTTAAATTATTGCTACTGATTGGTTTTGGCTATTGCACTATTAGGCAGGGGGGGGGAAGCAATATTGATAATGGCTACTGCTAAGTCACTTCAGTCATGTCTGACTCTGTGCAACTCCATAGATGGCAGCCCACCAGGCTCCCCCGTCCCTGGGATTCTCCAGGCAAGAACACTGGAGTAGGTTGCCATTTCCTTCTCCAATGCATGAAACTGAAAAGTGAAAGTGAAGTCGCTCAGTTGTGTCCAACTCTTAGCAACCCCATGGACTGCAGCCCACCAGGCTCCTCCACCCATGGGATTTTCCAGGCAAGAGTACTGGAGTGGGGTGCCATTGCCTTCTCCTTGATAATGACTAAGAATAGTCAAATGGCTTTGTTTTCCCATAAGGCCTGTGAGAGCAAGAAACGAGTCTACTGAACTCCAGCTACATCCTCATAGTTCAATAGTGCATCTCGGATATAACAGACATCCAGAACATCAGCAAGAACAAAGCAAATGGATAAATTAATCACTTTGGAAAACAACACCCAGCCACTGTTAGTGCCCTTGCTTGGGATGTGGTGTTTAGAAAGCTTCCATTTCATATATGTGGTATAGGTGAGAATTCCTAAGTATATTGTCTTACGTGAGCACACAAAATTGTGATAATGTTGCATATTGGACACACAGGGAAAAAAAAAAAAGAAAATTGAAAACAGGATACTTGCTTAAAGTTTCTAATGAGGCATTAACAGTTCTGTAAATTAAAGCTCTAATTTGCAGTTTTACGAAGTAAACAAGGAGAGAACAGCATCAGATGTAGGCTGTTGCTTGCTGCCCCCACTCAACACATTCTAAGTGACTGTCAAATTGATTTTGCAATCCTCAATTATATTTCTCTAATTTTTTTGACTACTGAATTTATCAGTATGCAGAAAAAATCAGTTTTAAGTAAACTATTTTTCTCAGTTAAACTTAATAACAGAGCATATTAACACCAATTATGTGAGCTATAAGAAATATAGAAGTACCACAGCATCACAGCAAAAATTGGTCAACTGTGTATTCAAATGTATATTTTACATTTTTACTGATAAATTCTTTTTATGAAAACATACTTAAAAACAGGCAAACTACAGCATTTTATCTATAGAAAAATTTTTCCTAATATGAATAAATTTAAAAGAAATTCTTTCCTACACAGTAAAACGTTATTTTGTTGAAATTATAGATTCTTGCTGTCGACATAGTTAAGTAAATCTCATTTTTACTGTGCTTTATAAACATAGTAGATATAATTTTTTTCATGCTTTGGAATGCCATGCTTAAAGCTAAAGTATATACTTTGTGTAAGTCTATATCTGAAGGAAATGACAACCCACATCAATATTCTTGCCTGGAGAATTCCATGGACAGAGGAGTCTGGAGGGCTATGGTCCATGGGGTTGCAAAACGTCAGACAAAATTGAGCATCTGAGCACACACACACATATCTAAAGGAGTTCAAGACTAGTATATTAAATAATAGAAAAATTGATTGATTTTTCTCTAAATATAGTTAAAGCCATTTTCCCACCACAATGTAAATCACTGGTTGCAAGAATCACCTGGAGAACTTTTTCTTTTATCCATTTTTGAGGTATAATTTATATGCAATAAACAATATCTATTTAAAGTGTGTGGTTCAATAAGTTATGAGAAAATCAAAACCACAATGAGAAATCACCTCGCACCTGTCAGAACACCCATAATTAAAAAGAACACAATATGCTATCTAGGTTGGTCATAACTTTTCTTCCAAGGAGTAAGCGTCTTCTAATTTCATGGCTGCAGTCACTATCTGCAGTGATTTTGGAGCCCCCCCCCAAATAAAGTCTGACACTGTTTCCACTTTTTCCCCATCTATTTCCCATGAAATGTTGGGACCAGATGCCATGATCTTAGTTTTCTGACTGTTGAGCTTTAAGCCAACTTTTTCACTCTCCTCTCACTTTCTTTTTTTTTCTTTTTTTTTCACATCAAAAATCATTTATATGGAAATTAGAACCATTTAAAGTGTTTGTACAAATTTGCAAATAACAAAATACACAAGTTCCCAATCCTGAATCCCCTTCCCACCTCCCATCCCACAACGTCTCTCTGGATCATCCCCGTGCACCAGCTCCAAGCATCCTGCATCCTGCATCGAACATAGACCAGCGCCTCATTTTTTACATGATAGTATACATGCTTCAATGCCATTCTCCCAGATCCTCCCACCCTCTCCCTCTCCCTCAGAGGCCAAAAGTCCATTCTATATGTCTGTGTCTCTTTTGTTGTCTCACATACAGGGTCATCATTACTATCTTTCTAAATTCCATATATATGTGTCAGTATACTGTATTGGTGTTTTTCTTTCTGGCTTACTTCACTCTGTATAATAGGCTTCAGTTTCATCCATCTCATTAGAACTGATTCAAATGTATTCTTTTTAATGGCTGAGTAATACTCCATTGTGTATATGTACCACAGCTTTTTAGTTCCTTTTCACTTTCTGCCATAAGGGTGGTGTCATCTGCATAGTCTACTACTATTTACTCCAACAGGGATAGAGTCGAAATTCTTTATACAGAGATTCGAATTTAGGTATTATTTTAATTCTAGATCTCCTATTCTATATATTCCAATTCTCTGTTTAAATTATGCATCTTTTCATTTATTTTATTTACAATACTATTCATAGCTGCTGCTGCTGCTGCTGTTAAGTCACTTCAGTCGTGTCCGACTCTGTGCGACCCCATAGATGGCAGCCTACCCGGTTTCCCTGTCCCTGGGATTCTCCAGGCAAGAACACTGGTGTGGGTTGCCATTTCCTTTTCTAATGCAGGAAAGTGAAAAGTGAAAGTGAAGTCGCTCAGTCATGTCCAACTCCTAGGGACCCCATGGACTGCAGCCTACCAGGCTCCTCCGTCCATGAGATTTGCCAGGCAAGGGTACTGGAGTGGGTTGCCATTGCCTTCTCCAATCATAGCTATTTTATACATATATAATTTTCATATACAAATTTTAAGCATGTGCATATATACATCAAATATGTCTAGATTACTTGAGGATCTGTATTTTTTCTTTTACTAGGGCCTATATTTTTGGTATTCCTGGTAGTTTTGCATTGAATAGCAAACATTGTGTATTTTAGAAATGTAGACTCTTGTTGATGTTATCTTCTTGTCACAAATATTTTAACTATTCTGGCAGAAAGACAACTTTTACTCTACTGCCAGTTCAGATGAGTTGAGGGTTTACTTCCTGCTCTTGGATGACTACTCTATTTCTCATTTGTTCCCACTGCTACAATTTCAGCTGAGCATCTGACATATTTACCACGGGCCTTCCTCCTTGCTAGGCCCTGAACTCTAATTTTTTTATCTTTCAAGCCGAGCTTCCTCCACCTCCACACCCAAGACTATGCAATATAGGAACTAGGGTAAAACAAACAGAAGGAAAATATAAAAGATAAATAAAAAGCTCATTGAAATGGTTTTTCTTATTTCTATTAACTTGATCCCACAACTCATGGCAGTCCTAGTTAAACAATACTGTCTTGATACAACCAAATTATTAAGAAATTTTATCCAGCTTTTTATTTTTTCTCAGCAGGAGTATTTTTTTGACATGCATCACAGCTGGAGTCAGGAATCCCTTGCAATTATTTCATTACATGTTTGATGTCTGATTTCATTGCAAGCTTCCAAGCTCCCTAAGGTTATGAGCTGTGTCTGTTTTACCCAATACTCTTTCTAAAACACCAATCATAGCATCTGGCATGCGTGCATGCTAAGTCACTTCTGTTCTGTCCAACTGCTTACAATCCCATTGACTGTAGCCCTCCAGGCTCCTCTGTCCATAGGACTTTCCAGGCAAGAATACTCGAGTGGGTTGCCATTTCCTTCTCCAGGGGATCTTCACAACCCAGGGATTGAACCCGGGTCTCCTGCATTGCTGGCATATTCTTTACCATCTGAGCCATTGGGAAAATGGTAAAGATTCACAATACATCCGNGGACTTTCCAGGCAAGAATACTCGAGTGGGTTGCCATTTCCTTCTCCAGGGGATCTTCACAACCCAGGGATTGAACCCGGGTCTCCTGCATTGCTGGCATATTCTTTACCATCTGAGCCATTGGGAAAATGGTAAAGATTCACAATACATCCGGTAATGATCAGGCTCCTCCATTTAAAGTTGGAAGTAGAAATCAGAGTCAAAAGCTTGAAAATAAATTTGCAGAAAACAGAAGGGGAAGTCTAGTGAGAAACATTTAGTTTGTATGTTTCAAAGGATATAATGATAACATTATTATTTAGGGGCACACAGTGGAGGACTAGAAATAGCCCTTCTTTTGAAAATTATTGATAATCTTAAAGGAAGCATTTACAAGAAAGCAGTGGGCAAAAAAAAAAAAAAAAATACAAGTGACAGATTAAGGAGTGATTTGTTAAAGTGAAAGTCTCTCAGTCATGTCTGACTCTCACGATCCCATGGACTATACAATCTGTGGAATTATTCAGTTCAGAATACTGGAGTAGGGAGCCGTTCCTTTCTAAAAGGCATCTTCCTAACCCAGGGATCGAATTCAGGTCTCCCCCATTGCAGGTGTGTTCTTTACCAGTTGAGCCACCAGGGAAGCCCAAGGAGTGATTGGTAGGTGAGTAAACTGACACACTGAAAGTGTCTTCTTTTTTAAGGAGCATGATAATGAGGAAAGTACAAGAAATAGACTTTGATTTATAAGCATATGTTAAATTGTAAAGTAATCACTCACAATTCAGTTACGAGAGATAAAACATCTAAGTCTCTAGACAGGGAAGGCAACTTAAAAATCGAACTTCATAGACTGAATAACGTGAAGTGAAAAATCAGAGAGATCTGGAGTAGACAGAGGTTATAACAAGAATATCAAGATTATGTGGTTTAAGCACATAAAATACATGCATGAGTGTAACAGCACATAGTTCAAAATCCTGAATTCCAAAACCCCAGCCATTAAATGCATATATAATAATGACTATTATATTGTGTGCTAATCCTTTATGGTGATTTCTGCATTGAAATCTTATGATAACCCACTTTAGAGATGAAGAAACTGAGCTGGAGAGTAGAGAAATGACTGAGGCAGAGTTAAACACCAGAGTGTAGAGGAACCAAATTTTAAATTTGGGGAATCTGACTCCGGAACCTGCATTCTACTGCTGCCACTGCTGCATTCCTTCTGAACAAGAATGTCGGTGTTAATACCACCATTGCCCTTGAAATAGAATTCAATCAATTTGATGCCGTTGATCCATCCATAGCATTGATCACTGTTGTTTATAAGGCACTTCCAAGATTAAAAGTGCTTTTTATTGTACTATATATGTTTATCATGATTGCCATCCTAAACCTATTGCAATAAGCCCTAATGATATGTATAGGTAAAAGTGTCAAAATATTCATTAACCTCAAAATTTAATAAACCTAAAGAGATCCTGTGTCTAAGACATATGTAACATCCCATTTCCAATAATATCATGTGACAGATATGGTGCATGAGAAAATGACTGTACCTGTAATAACAGAGAAGTAACATCACCAGCAATTAAGTGCCATTAATAAGAATCTCTTTTTTACTCTAGTACTATATAGTTTAAAAAAATATTTTCTTAAACATCTTGGGCTAATAGAGACTAGACAAATTGAGTTATCACTTTAAGCTGTCAGTATTTCCAAAAAGGTAGCTCCAACATTACATGATGTGTTCTAATGTACTGCAAATCTCATCATTAAGTAATTCTTATAGCTAAGCAACTTTTCTTACAGATTTTTCATTTTCTATCCAACTCATTTAGCTAATTCTTGGTTCAACATTATTGGACATCCAGTTTGGTTCCTATGACATGCAAGGCACAAATGTTATAACTGAAGAAAACGGTCATAATTTCAGTTTATTTGGGATACAAATAAGTGAACAAGACATTGTAAAGGTGTATAATGAATGTTAAAACAAAGACTCTTGGTTTCTGTGATCATACATTGGAGAGGTCCCTAATCTAGCTTTGGCATGGGATTAGGGGAAACTTTGGGGAAGCAATTTAAGGAACAGCTCAGTTGACATTTTAATGATCAGAAGGAATTAATCATACCAAACATCCTCTTCCTAAAACACAAGAGAATACTCTACACATGGATGTTACCAGATAGTGAATACCAAAATCAGACTGATTATATTCTTTGCAGCCAAAGATAGAGAAGCTATACACAGTCAGGAAAAACAAGACCAGGAGCTAACCGTGGCTCAGACTGTGAAATCCTTATTGCAAAATTGAGACTTAAATTTAAGAAAGTAAGAAAAACCACTAGATCATTCAGGTATGACTTAAATATCCCTTTTATGATTATACAGAGGAAGTGACAAATATATTCAAGGGATTAAATCTGATAGAGAGAGTGCCTGAAGAACTATGGATGGAGGTTTATAACATTGTACAGAAGTGACAAATATATTCAAGGGATTAAATCTGATAGAGAGAGTGCCTGAAGAACTATGGATGGAGGTTTATAACATTGTACAGGAGAAGGTGATCAAAACCATCCCCAAGAAAAGGAAATGCAAAGAGTAAAAATGTTGTCTGAGGAGGCCTTACAACTAGCTGAGAAAAGACAAAGGACAAAAAAACAGCTGCTAAAGGTAAAGAAGAAAAGGAAAGATATACACATCTGATGCAGAGTTCCAAAGAATAGCATGGATATATAAGAAAGCCTTCCTAAGTGAGCAATGCAAGGAAATGGAGGAAAACAATAGAATGGGAAAGAAAAGAGATCTCTCCAAGAAAATTAGAGATACCAAAGGAACATTTCATGCAAAAATGGGTACAATAAAAGACAGAAACGGTATGCACCTAATAGAAGCAGAAGATATTAAGAAAAGGTGGCAAGAATACAGAGAATATTTATTTTTAAAATATCTTAATAACCTGGATAACCAAGAAGGTATGATCACTCACCTAGAATCAGACATTCTGGGAAGTAAAGTCAAGTGGGCCTTGGGAAGATATCACTACAAACAAAGCTAATGGAGTTGATGGAATTCCAGCTGAGCTAATTCAATTCCTAAAAGATGATGCTATGAAAGTGCTGCACTCAATGTGCCAGCAAGTTTGGAAAACTCAGCAGTGGTCACAGGACTGGAAATGGTCAGTTTTCAGAGCAATTCCAAAGAAAGGCAACACCAAAGAATGTTCAAACTACCACACAACTGCACTCATCTCACATGTTAGCAAAGTAATACTCAAAATTCTCCAAGCTAGGCTTCAACAGTATGAGAACTTAGAACTTCCAGATGTTCAAGCTGGGATTTAGGAAAGGCAGAGGAATCAGAGATCAAAATGCCAACGCCTGTTAGGTCATAGAAAAGGCAAGATAATTCCAGAAAAACATCCACTTCTGTTTCATTGACTATGCTAAAGCCTTTGACTTTAGGATCACAACAAAGTGTGTGGATCACAACAAACGGTGGAAAATTCTTTAAGAGATAGGAATAACAGACCACCTGACCTGTCTCCTGAGAAACCTGTATGCAGGTCAAGAAGCAACAGTTAGAACCAGATATGGAACAACAGAGTGGACCAAAATTGGGAAAGGAGTATCCAAGGCTGTATATTGTCATCCTGCTTATTTAACATCATGTGAAATGCAGGGCTGGATGAACACAAGCTAGAATCAAGATTCCTGGCAGAAATATAAATAACTTCAGATATGCCCACCGGATGCCAAGAGCTGACTCACTGGAAAAGACACTGATGGTGGAAAGGTTGAAGGCAGGAGAAGGGGATGACAGAGGATGAGATGGTTGGATGGCATCACCAACTCAAAGGACATGAGTCTGAGTAAACTCAGGGAGATTGTGAAAGAGAGGGAAAGCAGGCGTGCTGCAGTCCATGGAGTCGCAAAAAGTTGGGCACGACTGAGTGACTGAACAACAACAAAGGTATTAATCAGGTAATAAGAAATAGAAGTGCTTGCTACTAAAGGAAGGCATTTCAAACAAAGGTATCAGTACCTTCAAAGACCTAGGCTTCCAAGAGAGTGTGGTATATTCAAGTAGCTGGGAAAGACAGACACACACCTGGAGGGTAAGCTAGGAAGTATACAAAGAGGTGAAGCTGAATGGTAAGAAAGTAAGCAGAAGAGAGTTCATGGGACATCTTATTAAGAAACTTATAAAAGGTTTTAAGCAAAAGGATGATAAGAAAGGTGATTAATTTGAATAAACTGTCTGTAAAGGAGTCAAAGTTTTGGCTTAGAAACCCATAACATAGACCTGGATGAGGAAGTAGCTATAGGACTAGTAGATATTTCCAGGAAATATATCAGAGCTATAATGGCTGCTAGAGAACCAATTAACAGACCATGAGGAAGGGAGTGAGAAGTACTGTTCAAAGACATTTCCCAGTTGTCTGTCTCAGATACCCAGTAATATTCACTTTGGTAAACAAAGTGGTAAACCTAGGAGAAGGAACAGGCTGGGGGAGGCCCGGGTATGAAGAGATTGAGAAGCTAAGAAAGAGGCATCTACATTTGTTTCCCATTTTCTGCCCCATTTAATGGGAGAAGCATTAAATTATTCATCTTTTTAAGCTTCCCACAAGTCCTAATCTTTCGTTTATCACATCTCCTACGACCCATTTTATTTGTGAGGATGACATGGCCACCACTGCCAGGATGACTTATCACCCAAACGACTAAGCAGGGATATCTTCTCCCTTTTTCCTCCTCCTGCCTTTCTTGTGAGGTTGCACTTAAAGTCAAAGAGACTCCAAAGTGAGACTGTGCCTTAGTCCAGAGAATGTTCATAACTGAGTTTTCTTTCTTGAATCTCAAAACAAATACCTGAGGGCTATGTTTGTGAGCTTCCTTCAACGTGTTCTTCATATCACTTGATATTTCCGTACTGCAATGGAACTCTTCAGGCATGATCTCATAAACATTTCTTCAGACCACTAAAATTCAGATTTTGAAAGATCCAGAATTTTCACAATGATATTACTGGAATTCTTTCTATCTGATTGGAAATGAAGTTCATCTTTCCCCAAAATATTTTAACCTATAACTATGTATATGTATTTTTTCCCAAAAACTTTAAATTGCAGAATAGTGGATTTACAGAGTTATTTTTTCTGCTGTACAGCAAAGTGATTCAGATAAACATATAGACACATTCTTTTTTATATTCTTTTCCATTATGTTTTATCACAGAATATTGAATATAGTCTCCTATACTACATAGTAGGACCCTTAGTTTATCCATCCTTCATATAGTAGTTTGCATTTGCTATCCCCAAACTTCCAATCCCCCAATCCCCACTCCCTTGGCAATCAAAAATCTGTTCTCTATGTCTATGAGTCTGTTTCTGCTTTGTAGATAAATTTTCATTTGTGTCATAGTTTAGATTTCACATAGAGTGATCTCATATAGTATTTGTCTTTCTCTTTCTGACTTACAAATATTTTTTTAATGTTACATTTATTCTACTGATATAAAATAATTTTAACTACAAATCTCTAAATATGTCTAATTTCTTCTGAGAAAACACATACAAAATTATTCATTTTATTAAATCAAATAGCAATTACCTTTATAGACATTAGCTTTGGTATCACTGCTGACCATTATGACTCTTTTTCTGCTGTAAGTTCCTTTTCATCCATTTAAATTGGATGATAAGAGAACTAAAATTATTCTTACTGACACTTAATATTATTCAGAGACAGAAACATTTTTCTTTCACAATGAAGCCTTAAAGACGATTCCAAAATGGCCAACATATTATAACAAAAAGACACTGGACAATTGAAGTACTATAGGTAAATTTGAGACTACTAGGCAACCTGTGTGGATCACGATAAACTGTGGAAAATTCTGAAAGAGATGGGAATACCAGACCACCTGACCTGCCTCTTGAGAAATCTGTATGCAGGTCAGGAAGCAACAGTTAGAACTGGACATGGAACAACAGACTGGTTCCAAATAGGAAAAGGAGTACGTCAAGGCTGTATATTGTCACCCAGCTTATTTAACTTATATGCAGAGTACAACATGAGAAATGCTGGACTGGAAGAAACACAAGCTGGAATCAAGA